>PVIC010030329.1:0-15728 GCA_004025085.1 Thryonomys swinderianus
AGCTGGCTCGTTCTTTTTGCGGCTGTACAGTATTCCATTTATGGTCGTACTCCAGTTTATCCATTCTGCTCTCAAGAGACATTCGATTGTTTTTAGTTTTGAGTTACGGCAAATAAGTCTGCTGTAAATATTCTTCTGTGGGCCTTTGGATATACAAAAGCACCTCATTACTGTTCTAAAACCTCATGGTCTTAGCACCTGAGAATCCTTGAATTCTATAAATCTGGTGGGGACCACATGACATGACAATGGAACCTTGTGTGTATTGGAATGTGACAAAGGAAATTGTGAATCCACTGTATTTACAACCTTCATGGGCATCTTTGTTTTGGTCCCGCCTTCCTTTCCACTGAACCCAGGACCTTCACATCGAGCTACCCCCAGAGCTCTTACGCTGCTTTTGCATTTTGAGACAGGAGCACTGTAAGTTACTAAGTTGTTCAGGTTGGGCTCAAACTCGCGATCCTCCTGCCTCGGCCTCCAGAGTGCTGGGATTATAGGTACGTGCACCACGACGTCCGGGCCCACTCCCTGTTTCAGTGTTTTAGCAGGTGTGCATTCCTGGAAAGCCCGCAGAAGAGGAAATGGACAGCACAGATGAAACCGGCCTCCTGGGTGCTCCAGGTCTCTTTTCAGACCGGGACTCTCAGGCCAAATGCAGGAAGACCGGCCTCTCCCGGGACGGCAGGCTATGCCGGAACCCTGCACGCCACTGCCCTGTGGCACAGTCCTGACTCAGCGGCCCGTGGGGCCCAGCCAACAACCCACCCTGAACAGCGCAGCAGCGCCCTCTGGCGGGAGCGCAGTCCCCCTGCACCCTCCCTCCCCCGCGCACCCTAGGCCCTGCGCATGCGCCGCAGAGCCCACTGGTTCTCCCAGCCCCAAATCCCGCCTTAAAGCCCCCAAATCCGGCTCCGCTTGCATTTTGTTGGACAGAAACCACAAACGCTTGACCCGAGGACAGATACTACCCATAGCGAGGAGACTCACCCCACATTTACACACAGACACCGTCACCCGCGGTCGGCCTCCCAGCCGGGATTACAGTATTGAGGCCCCGTGATTTAAGACACAGTTGCCTATAACCTATCATCGATCGAAATGACTGTCGGCTGAGCGTGTGTGCAGAACAGCTGGGGGTGGCGATACAGCCTGTAATCCCAGCACCCAGGAGGCTGCGGCAGGAGCGTCGCTGAGAGTTCGAGGCCGGTTTGGGCTACACACCAAGGGCCTGTCTCAGCTCCTCCAATAAACACAATATATGCATACGTGCTATGCGCAGTCGGTATATAAACCCACATATGTGTGAGCAAGGGGCCTGCCTGGAAACTCGTGCGCACGTGCAGAGCACCTCAGGGGAGGTTCTGTAACTGCTCTTTACTTGCTGGCTTTTTACACAAAGTCTCACTCTGTAACCTCAAACTCCCAGCGCCCGGAGATGCTCCTGCCTCAGCCTCCTAGTACTAGGATTTCAGGCATGTGCCACCACGCCCGGCTCGTAACTGGCCTTTTGATGTGACACATGGCGATGGTGAGTTGCCTAAGAAATGGACCCCAACCCTTTGGAGGTGCGAACCACGCGCGTGCAAGGTGGCGCAGGCCCCTGGGTCCTCGGCGGGGCTGAGCCGGCTCCTCTCTCCCTGCTGGCTGTGAGGTTGGCGCCCCCCTGTCCGCTGCCTTCTGTGGTTTCTAACTGATGCATCTGAGATATTTATACTCAGATGGGCAGACCTGAGGCACATTACTCATAAGTGAAATAAATAGATGTGTAAATACTGTATCATTTCTCTTGTGTGAGGAACTGAAGGTGTAAAGTTCTTAAATGTAGGATAGGTATTGGGAAATAGGAAGAAAATGTTCAAAAGAAAAAGGGAAGGAGAGGTAAGGGAAATAGAGAAGGGAAAAATATTTGATGGTTAAGAAAAGGAAACAAGGGCTGGAGATTTAGCTCAGTGGTTCCGGTGCCTGCCTCGCAAGCGCAAGGTCCTGAGTTTGATCCCGGTAACTACATACAATGCTGGGCGTGGTGACTCACGCCCACCAGCCATCAATACCACATACCACAGTGCCGGGCGTGGGGGCTCACGCCTGTCATCCCAGCACTCGGGAGGCAGAGACAGGAGGATTGCTGAGTTCGAGGCTTGCCTGGGCTACATAGTGAGCTCAGGGCCAGCCTGAGCGAGACCCTGTCTCAAAAAAAAAAAAAAAAAGGAAACAAAACTTATGTGTATAGGGGGTGGAATTATAGGGAGGGCAGGAGAATGGGAACAAAGAAAATCAAGATAATGAGGGGAAAGAAAAAAATTGTGATGTAAAAAAAATAAAAGGGTGAAACAAACTCATGTATATGGGGGCAGGGTTGTAGGGTGGGTAGGAAATGGGAAAAAATGAGAATTAAGTCGTGTCATGTACTGGTACAAATTCTCAGTGTTGAGTGTGATCATAATGTGTATATAAAATGTACCTTTATCATAAAAATAGATGTGTCATGTACAGGTACAAAATCTCAGTGTTGAATGTGATTATAACGTATAATAAAATCTATTGTAAATAAATAAATGAAAGAACGGGACTAGGTTCCTCTTGGGATTTATTTTCTTTATGGTGCTGGGACCAGGCCCAGGGAGTGCTGACCTACATCTTCAGCCCCAACTCATCCTTTATAAAAAAATAAATTTTAGTTTGAGACAGGTTCTTACTGACTGTCCCTACCTATTTTCTTTTTTTTTTTTTATTTTTTTTATTTTTGAGACAGGGTCTCGCTTTGCAGTTCAGGATGGCCCTGAGCTCACTATGGAGCCCAGACAAGCCTCGAACTCAGCAATCCTTCTGCCTCTGCCTCCCGAGTGCTGGGATTACAGGCGTGAGCCACCACGCCCGGCACTGTGGTATGAGGTACTGATTGCCAGTGGGCGTACCATGCCCAGTATTGTTGTATGTGGTTACCGGAGATTGAACCAGGGACCTTGCGCTTGCAAGGCAGGCGCTGGAACCACTGAGCCAAATCTCCGGCCCCTGTCCCTACCTGGTTTTGAATGTTCGACCCTCCTGTCTCAGCCTCCTGAGTCGCTGGTGCACCCACCTGGCCCGACTCCTCTGGTGAAGCGGGTGTGTGTAAGGAGTGAGCCCACATGGAGCCAGACCCGACTGTCACCTGTGCTCCTCATGGTCCCCATGGGGACCCCAAGTTCACCCCGTCCAAGCTGCCGCGGATGGGAGCAGGGCGCTGCTGCGGGGGCGTCGAGCACTGAGGCCGACCGTGCAAGAGGCAACCAGCCGGGGTCCCAGCAGCCTCTGTCCGCTGGCTGGGCTTGTGTCTCAGGGTGACACAAGCCACGAGCCAGGCCTCACTCAGCCTCGCTGACCTCTCAGGGACAAGGGGCCTGCAGAGGGCCGGAGTCACCATGAAATGGCAGGTTATCACCGCTAATGATCGCTTTTCCCCGGAGCAGCCCGCAGGCCCACGGGTACCACGGTCCGGGCGCCTGCCCTCGGCCTGACCTCCCGTGTTTACAGAGTGGGAGAAACCCGGAGTTGTGACTCAGCCTTGTTTACTCCCTTCGGGCTCCTGACCTCTGCCCGACCTTCAGGGATCCCGGCAGGCACAAGGTAGGAACCGCAGAGCATGGCGGCCTGTCCATTCATAGCGCTCTGAGGCCTGGGGAGGGGGCATTATACTAACCCGAAAGCGCTAAGCACGAAGCATGAAAACCACTTGTGGTCCTGTCTTTTCTCTTGCTTTCTCTTTTCGAGACAGGGTCTCACATTACTCCTTTTGTAGTCGAGGCTGGCCTGAAACTCACAGGCAGACTCCTGCCTCAGCCTCCTGAGTGCTGGGATTACAGCACATGCCACCACTCCCAGCCAACAGCTACATTTTAACACAAAAAGTTGTCAAGAAGATGGTATATTATATTTAATATAAAATCGCCTACTGCACAGATTCTTAGAGGAACAAAGATCTAAATGTTAATAGCGTTTTTATCTGGGTGTAGGATTATCAGAGTCCCTTTTGGTTTTTCTAACTGAACACCTGTATTTTCTATTTCTCGTACAACAAACATACATTTCTTGTGTCATTAAGGCAACAAAAGCAAATATAAGATGGACAGAGAAGCAAAAATAGGTTTTCTCCTCCTAGAAGTAAAGTTTTTAGCCTGGCATGGTGAGACACACCTGTAATACCAGCACTCAGGAGGCTGAGGCAGGAGAACTGCTTTGAGTGTGTCCGAGGCCAGCCTGAACTACATAGGGAGACCCTATCTCAAAAAAAAACCCAAAATAATATTAGTAACAATAATAGTTAGAATAATAGAGCATTTATTCCTTGCAAATGCTCTCCTAAACGCTTTAAAAATCTAATCCTCTCTCAAAAGCAGGTTGCACTTTATTTACTCATTGACCTGTCCCGGGCTGTGCTGGGTTCAGATCTGGAATGTCCCCAGTCTCAGAGGTGGGGATTTGGGGGTAATTGGATCACGGGGCGCTACGGTCACCGGGGGATTCCACAGGTGCCTACACAGTTTACTGTCAGGAGGTAGAGCCTGGCTGGAAGGGGCACTGGGGCGGGGCCTGGCCGGAAAGGGGCTGGCACTAGGGTGAGGCCGGAAACTGTTACTTCTCTCCCTGGCTCACCCTTCTCTCTACTTCCTGTGCACGATGACCGAAGCAGCAGGTCTCTTGTGCCCAGGCCCTTGCTGTGCCCTAGGCCGTGGACTGAAACTGCACCAAAATGAGCTTCTCCTTTACGTTGTGGGTGTCAGGTATTTTATCCCGGGACAGAAAAGTGACTAAGATATGCTTCAAGGAAGTAAAAACAGAGACCTGAAGAAAGATGTGTACACCTAGGCTCTTAGTGGCATTATTCATGATGGCCAAAAGATGGAAGTGAGCCCGGCGGGGCGGTGTGCGCCTATAATCTCAGCACCTGGGAAGCAGAGGCAGGAGTATCACCATGAGTTCGAGGCCAGCTTGAACTACAGAGCGAGACCCTGTCTCAAAACAACAACAACAACAAACAGAACAAAAAGAGAGGCTGGTGCTGTGACTCAGTGCACCGGCCCTGGATTCAGCTCCTGCTAATTGTGGCAGGGGAGATGGAGAAGCAGAAAGCTGTGGGGGTTGTCAGAGAAATAACACACGCAGGGCGCCGTGTGCCTCTCCCTGTCTGCAGGAGGAGTAACTCCGGGCCCCCAGCAGGGTCCTGACAGCCCGCAAAGTACCGACCCGAACTGTGGTTGGCTGTAGAGGTTGACGCTGCGGAAAAGGGACCCGTGAGCCCGGGCGGGAGCTTCAGGAAGTGCCCGCGGCCCTGGGACGAAGCCTGCAGGCTGCATCCTGGGCTCTCTGTGTCTCCTTGGCCTTTGTTCCTCCCAGAAGGTTAGCTTAAGCTGCTCCTCTGGCAGGGAGGCAGGGCTGCGGCCTTGGGCGGCTGGCCCGCGCGGGGAGCCGTCGGGCCTGAGCGTCCTACGCCTGGGCCCTCACTCCCTTCCTGAGCATTTGCTCATCATCCCGGTCTACAAGCCAGGCTGACTCTGGGGCCGAGTCCCGCTCTGTCGTCCATCACCGATGTCCCATGGCCTGGGGACAACACGACCCCCGCGTCACAGTGGCCATGCTGAGAGAGTCAGCCCCTTTCTTCGGTGTGGAGCTCTCAGAGCAACGCCCTGCATGGCAATAAGAAAGGTTAAAGGTTGTTTTTAGCTACCTAGAATTTCTTCTCTCTTTTTTTTTTTTTTGCAACAGGGTCTTGCATTGTATAGTTCAGGCTGGCCCTGAGCTCACTATGTAGCCCAGACAAACCTGAACTCAGCAATCCTCCTGCCTCTGCCTCCCGAGTGCTGGGATGACAGGCGTGAGCCACCACACCCAGCCCTGTGGTATGTGGTACTGATTGCTGGTGGGCACGAGTCACCACACCCAGCATTGTATGTGGTTACCAGGATTGAACTCAGGATTTTTCACTTGAGTGGCAGGCGCTGGAACCACTGAGCTAAATCTCTGGCCCCAGGTCCTACACTCGTAAAGCTTCTGTGGCTTCCTGTCTTGGTTTTAGGACCAGGCATGTGCCAGCTGGAAAGGGAAGGAAGGAGTCAGGGTGAACCAGCCTGGGGGACATCACCACTGCAGAGCAGGACGGTGGGTCTTCCTGAGTTCTAAGAGATGTCACTCCTTGTTGGTTGATTTTTCCATCAATTCTTCCCAATTTTTTGTTTGTTCATTTGAGACAAGGTCTCTCTTTGTAGTTCAGCCTGACCCTGAGCTCACTATATAGCCCAGGCCAGCCTCGAACTCAGCAGTTCTCCTGCCTCTGCCTCCCGAGTGCTGGGATTGCAGGCATGAGCCACTACACTGAGCATTGTGGTATGTGGTACTGGGGATCAAACTTCAGACTTTGAGCTTGCCAGGCAGATGCTGGAGCCCCGGAGCTAAATCCCTGGCCCCAATTCTTCCCAATTTTTAAAAGAATTCAGTTAGGGTAAGCCATTTGAAGTTGGTGACATTTGAGTTTTTGTTCTGTTTTCATTTTTTTGAGACAAGGTCTTGTGATATAGCCCAGGCCAGCTTCGAACTCAAAAGTGATCCTCCTTGGTGTGTGAATGTGATGAGGGAAGGAATAAATATAATACAGAAAGAAAATAAAAGTGCATGTATAAAGGGGGCGAGGAGGTGGGGGTGGGTAGGGATATGGGTAAAAATGAGAATTAACTTTTGTCATATACTCGTACAAATTCCCCAATGTTATACGTGATTTTGAGATGTATATAAATTGTACCAATAAAGAATTCAATTAAAAAAAGTGATCCTCCTGTCTCAGCCTCCTGAGTGCTGAGATGACAGGCGTGTACCACCATACCTGGCTGTGACACTTAAATGCTTTTAACTTAGAAAAGCAGCAAAGTTTTTTTAAATCAAGTTCAGGCAAACGTACACACAGCTTTATAACGGGTCACATACTGAGTTCAGAGGCACAATGCATTATTAATAACTATTCTGCCGAGGTGTGGAGAAGTCGAGCTTCTTCCCTAAGGTCCAAGTGCTGTCTTGCTTCAGAGACAGTGTGCAGAAGCACCAGACAACACCCGTGTCTCCTTCCACATCGACGCCGTCCGTCTGTGAATGCTAGTCTGACTTTGGACCTGTCATACGCACCGCTCCTCTCTCAGCATTTCAGAGCCTAGACCATGTTGTGCTTCTCTGGTGAATTTCTACGCGGCACCTAGCTCCTTCCCAGAGTGTCTGTCTGAAGTTAGGGGATCGATCGGTGCAGCCAGACATGGTGGCGCACACCTGCAACCCCAGCACTCAGGAGGCTGAGGCAGGAGGATCGCTGTGAGCGTGAGGCCAGCCTGGACTATGTAACAAAACTCTGTCTCAAAAAATCAAACAACCAACCAAAACAAAGGAAATCAAGTTCTGTCAGGATTTGGGGCTTCCTTCAGCACGATGAAGCAGACACACAGAATAACTTAGTGCAGAGATGATCTCAAGCACAGGGAAGGGAACAATGCTGAATGCAGACGCCATTGGCTTATGATGGTGTGGTTTAAAGGTTTTCTGGTGTCCTGAGGGGCAAAGCATACCAACATAACTTCTGGTTTTCCACTCCAGTACAGCATTCAGAAATGATGGCTGAACTCAGTCTTGCAATCCTCCTGCCTCAGCCTTCCTAATGGCTTGATTTACAGGCATGCACTGCCATAGGCAGCTTATTATAGGCTTCCTTTTTAAAATCCATCACCCAGTCTTTCCCTATCCCTTCTTCCTCTATCAACCATTGTTCCACTCTCTTCCATGAAACTGGCTTCAAGGAAAGCTAAAGAAATGTTTGGTTGTGGCAGAGCCCACGTATTGGGGTCACGCTGGGAGCACACTGGTAAAATATATGATGGAGAAGGACGGCTGGCTTCAGAGTGGGAGGGCATTGTGGAAGGGGCTGGCAAAGGAAAGCTGCTCACACCATGGTGACCAGGAAATAGCAAGATTAAAGAGGAGCTGGGGCGGAAGAATCAGCCCGTGCCCCGCCCCCAGGGCCTGCCTCCTACTATCTAGGCCCTGCCTCTTAGCAGCAAGGCCCCGCCTCCTGCCAGCAAGGCCCTGCCTCTTACCAGCAAGGCCCCGCCTCCTACCAGAAAGTCCCGCCTCCTGCCAGCAAGGCCCCGCCTCCTACCAGCCAGGCCCTGCCTCTTAGCAGTTAGGCTCTGCCCCTAACAGCAAACCACAAACAGCCCGCCACACTCCAGTTCTTTTCCAAAAGCCCCACCCATGACAAAATGAGGATACTGGGGGGACATCTGGATATAAACCCTAACAGCCACTATGGAAAAAAGTATGAAAGTTACTCAGAACCCTGAAAACAGTCCCACTGTGTGATCCAGCAATCCCACCAGTGGGTGTAACAGCCGAAGGCAACGAACTCAACATGTCCAGAGGACACGTGCTATCCCATGTTCACCCTAGAACTATTTCTAACAGATAGAAATGGAGACAACCCACTGGTGAATGAAGAAAACGTGGGGTACAGACACAGTAGAGTTATTCAGCACTGAGCGACATCCTGGTTTAGGCCTAAATTTCTTTTTTCATGGGCACTGGGGTCTGAACTCAGGACCTTCACGCTGAGCTATTTCCCCAGTCTTTTTTATTTTAAGTTTCAAACATTGGAAAACTGTGTCTTCTCTCTCTCAGTCTGTCTGTCTCTTGACCTCTCACTGCTGTTCAACAGCAGGTAAAGAAGGAAACAAAACCCATCAGCACATCTAAGACAAAATAATGTGTTTATCTCTATAAGGAGCCTGAAAGAATTACAGACAACCCCTTAAAATGAACAGAGAACTCGGGGCTAGAGATTTAGCTCAGTGGTTCCTGTGCCTGTCTAGCAAGTGCAAGGCCCCTGGTTCGAACCCCAGTAACCACATACAACAGTATCGGGCATGGTGACTCACGCCCACCAGCAATCAGTACTACGTACCACAGTGCCGGGCATGGTGGCTCACACCTGTAATCCCAGCACTTGGGAAGCAGAGGCAGGAGGATTGCTGAGTTGGCCTGGGCTACATAGTGAGCTCAGGGCCAGCCTGAACTACAAAGCAAGACCCTGTCTCAAAAAAACAAAACAAAACAAAACAACAAAAAACACAGGGACCTCAATAAGTCTACAAGGTTACCCACATAATCTGGACTTCCATAAACGGAATGTGAACAAAAATGCATTACTTCCAGATCCATATGTCTCTGCAGATTTCTACGTCAAGGTTCACAGGCATCGATGAACTTGTATGTAACTTTGTGGCATGGGGACCACGACACACAGAAGGTGCAGGACAGTAGAACCTGACGGAAAATTTATCGCAGGCAATGAAACATCTTCCTAGGGGGCCCCAGGGAGAACACGTGGCCAGGGCTAACCTCCACGCTGAGGAGGTGGCAAAATTTCAAAGTAAGACAGGGTTCAGAGCATCACAGTCACCCTCAGATTCTTTTTCGTTTATAGAGTTTTAGGAGGAATTTTGTTTACTGATTAAAAACCAGGCCAGTCATGTGTACAGGTGTGAAAACACATCAAAATATTGGGATATATTGAATATATATTTGCATGACTCCCTATGCTTTATGTAAAAGTAGTATACATTCAAAGCAGTATTATACTTGCTAATAATTACCAATTTTGGTGTATTTTTCCTCAGAATGTTTGAGACACTTCCCAACAAACATTAAGACCATAGAAAATAAAAGATGACCAGAGTGTCTAATAAGACCAATTTGGGGGTGAGAAATCTAGGGACAGTGTACATTTAAATTCTGACACCTTAAAAACTATAATAATTCATTAAAATTCCCTTTCAACTTTTTTTTAAAACATGGTCTTATGTGTTTGAGGGAGGACTTGAACTCACCATGTAGCCCAGACTGAACCTGAACTCACAGCAATCCTCCTGCCTCAGCCTCCCAGAGAGCTAGGATCACAGGCATGCGCTCCCATACCAGCACATTTAAAACATCTGAAGCAGGAGCTGGGGAGTGAGTCTTCCTAGCAGTAGAATTCCTGTTTGGTATGTGTAAGGCCCTGGGTTCAATCCCTGGCGTTGTATTAAAGACAAACGAACCTCAAAGCAAATGTTTCTCTTACCTCCCCTCCTCCCACTAAAGACTCCAAGGAAAATAAGTAGTGGGGATGTAGTGACCGGTGCTTTGGTCACCGGCTGTATCAGATTTTACTTGGTCTGCTCCTCTGTGGGGGTTTCACCTGGGCAGGTACTTGGCTGAGAATGTTTAAAGACCTTCCCTGGCCAAAAAATAATCATCCATGCGCGTTAAAGAACAGTGGAAAATAGATAAAAATTTGGAAAATAAAGGCACCTGTAATCGTATCATATAGTAATTTGACTGGTAATTTTCTGGTGTGTTTATTTCCTGTCTTTTTTCTCCTAAAAATAGAACCCACCCCCCACCCCTGGACTAAATTGATTACAGAATTTGTGTTTTAGTTGAATTAAATGGTGTTCGGGTTTTTCTCATCCCTCTGTGTGGTTCATATTTATTTATTTACTTGTTTCTGAGACAAGATCTCATTCTGTTAGCCTCAAACTCTTGCACGCAGTATTTTCCCAAAATCAGCTTCCCAAGCAGCTGGGGCTGTAGGCACGGACCACCACACCTGGCTTGCATTTACATATTTTAATTGACAAAAAAAACAATCCTTTGCTACTCACAATCTGATGGCTTTTAAAATTTTATTTTGTAGATTTATATTTAGTTACTTCATATAAAATTATAAAAGTGAACTTAAAAATAAATTTTTTTGAGACAGAGTCTCACTGTGTAGTTCAGATTGGCCTTGAATTCACAGTAGTCCTGTTTCAGCCTCCTGAGTACTAGGGTTACAGACATGCACTACAATGCCCAGCTACTATTTATCTTACTATTATTATTATTATTATTACTTTTTTTTTTTTTGAGACAGGGTCTCACTTTGTAGATCAGGCCAGCCCTGAGCTCACTATGTAGCCCAGGCAAGCTTCAAACTCAGCAATCCTCCTGCTTCTGCCTCCCGAGTGCTGGGATGACAGGCTTGAGCCACTAAGCCCAGCATTTTACTATTATTTTTTTAATTTTTTGGTACTGGGGGTCTAACGCAGGTCCTTGAGCTTGCGAGACAGGCACTGGAAGCACTGAGCTAAATCCCCAGCCTAACCAGCTACACTCTGTTCCCTCTCGGCTTGCAGCCCAACTGACACCGGACCCCTCAGAGGCTGGCGAGAGCTGGGGAGTCCCCCATCCTGGCTCGCAGGTCACTCTCAGGACAACGTCTATGTCCG
Organism: Thryonomys swinderianus; assembly: GCA_004025085.1. Classification (NCBI taxonomy): domain Eukaryota; kingdom Metazoa; phylum Chordata; class Mammalia; order Rodentia; family Thryonomyidae; genus Thryonomys; species Thryonomys swinderianus. Next base: position 11,319 of record PVIC010030329.1, read on the forward strand.
CTCAACTGCAGATAATCGAAGGTCCCTTGTGACATTCATGTGCTAGACTCCTAGGAGCTGCAACAGAGCTTCCGGGTTTGCGATGCCACCTCTTCCTGTCCGGCGTGTCAAATGAGTGTCGTTCCCTGGACCCTAGGAGGGTCCCACCTCGGGGAGCTCGGTCTCCTGGCAGCCTCAGAGGCCTGGGCGCTGCTCCCGCAGGCTTCCCCGGAGCAGGCTTCCCGGGGCACAGGGACCCCGTCCTGCTGAGGCGCCTTCTCCCCTCTTTCCATGCCAGTCTTCCCCAACCTTCCCTCAGGGATTATCCAGTCTGCAGAGTGGATGGCGCCCCACCACACTAGTACGATGGTCTGGGCACAGACGGTGGGGGGACCCTGCTCCCCCTAGGATGCTCTTGGGGGTGCTGGCCGGATCTTCCACTTCCCCCCGTAGACACAGCCCAGGAAACGCCTCCACGGGGGCAACGCCCTGGCCCTGAGCTCCCAGAACAGCCCCCCAACTGCACCCAGGCCGTGCCCGCCCTTGTCCTCCCGACCTCCTCAGCTCCTTGACCAGCCCTGGAGGCACCAGCCTACAAGCTGAGCTCCATCCTAACCCGGGTGACAAAGATGAAAAACACAGACACAGAAACAACTTAAAACTGGGGCCCGTCTGGAAGCAACCGTCTGCCTTCGACAGCTGGCGGGCCTTTGCCTTATTCACTCGGACAGGAGTGATTAGGGTTCCCTGGGGCTCACCTGGCTCCCGCCCTCCACGCGCCTCTCCAGGGAAACAAATTCATCCCAGGGGTTTCTGCTTCTCCCTGCAGCGCACCCACACCCTTGCGCCCCTGCCTCTCCTGAGCCCTCCCGGAGGAGCCAATTAGGCCTCAGGCCTCCCGTCTGATCTGCACGCCTCCCTGTGATTTTGACCTTGGACGGGCGCCTTTGACCTTGAGGAGCCCACTGCCCTGCCTTGGCCGTGCAGGTGCATAATCAGACCACTCTCGAATGTCCATTATTATAAACGATACTTTTTATTTCATCAGCAGTGAAGTAGAAATCAGAGAGTTTGCCAAGTGCTTGGTTGGTATAGTCGAGCCCATTTACTCTCTACCAGACGCCAAAATGTTTGCGGGATTCTTTTTTTTTTTGAGACAGGGTCTCGCTTTGTAGTTCAGGCTGGCTCTGACCTCACTATGGTGCCCAGGCAAGCCGCTGCGAACTCAGCAATCCTCCTGTCTCTGCCTCCCGAGTGCTGGGATTACAGGCGTGAGCCACCAAGCCTGGCATTGTGGTATGCGGTGTTGATTGTTGGTGGGCGTGAGTCTCCACACCCAGCATTATATGTGGTTACCAGGGATCGAGCTGAGGACCTTGCACTTGCGAGGCAGGTGTCGGAACCACTGAGCTAACCCTCCAGCCCAGTTTGCGGGATTATTAAACACAGCATTAGAACCTGGATTGGATCCTGGGACAGAGAAGGATGTTAATTGAAAAAAAAATAGTAAAAGGCCAGGGATTTACCTCAAATTTGGTACTGTGCCTACCTGGCAAGCACAAGTCCTGAATTTGATCCCTGGTACCACACACACACACACAAAAGATAAAATCCAAAATGCACTATGTAGTTTAGGGACTCATATTGCTCACATGTCCTGTCATAGGAGCAGGAACACCCCGTGTTTCTGAGGGACATTAACATCAGAAGAAACGGGGTGGGGGCCGGACCTCCCATCAGGCTTTGCAACATTCCCACCAATCGGAATCATTTCTAAACTATAGAATGTTATCAGAAATTACTATGAAGCCTGATCATTTATTTTGAAATTATTTAAGCTTCAATCAGGAGACATCAGAGATGACAAGTCCAGGTTCTTTCTGGTTTTTGGAGGGACAGGGTTTCACTACATGAACCAGACTGGTCTTAAACTCAAAGTGTTTCTCCTGCCTCAGCCTGCCGAGTGCTGGGATTACAAAACGTACGGCATCACAAAGGGTACATCCAGGTGCTTGTAAAGACGCTTGTGCTCATCCACTCAGCACCGGGTCGCAATGCTATTGTAACAGTGGTTTAATAAATAATATTAATAGCGACGACCAGAGGCCCGGTCTCTTGCGGGGACCGGAGAGAGAGCATCTCTCTTCTCGAAGACTCAAGCTGGGAAACCCTCGTCCCTGTTTGTAGGTGGGAAATGAAATGAGTCTCAGATCCAGCCTCGGCCTTTCTCTGCTAACTCCCTGCGCGTTCTCACCTTGCCCGGCCTGAGAGAAACAGGCCGGTTTCTCAGCGAGTCGCTGACGTTCATCTTCGGGGCGTGGGGGGGTCACGCTCAGTCTCCCCCCGCGCAGCGTCGGCCTAGAGTGAGCCAGGCTGACGCTCAGGGGCCTCCCTCGGCCCAAGGCTCCCGCCCGGTCCCGATGCCCACTCGGCGGTGGGTTGGGAGTGTGGCCAGTTAATTTGGAGGGAACCCCAGAAGTTAATTTGGAGGGAACCCCAGAAGAAGACGGGCGGGGCAGAGCGACTCAGGGAAGGCCCAGGGCCCTGGTCCTGCGGACGGAGCCACCGGCAGGTACGGGGACGCCGGCTTCAAGGGGCCAGAGCCCAAGACACACGTGGTCCCTGCCTCGGGGATGGCGTCCCCCGGGACGCGGGCACAGTCAAGCCAGACGTGAGAAGGGGAACCCCCAGAGCTCACAGAGCCGGGCCGGAAGCGGCAGGTGGCTCTTCAGGAACTTTAGCAAAGAACGAGCCCTCTGCCGGGGGCACCCGGAGGAAATGAAGTCAGTCCCCGAAAGGGCTGTGCGCGCGTCCTAATCCCTGTGGCCGATCGTGGGGGGACTGGAGATCGGGGACCCGGCACGGGGAGAGGCTCAGGAAGACAAACGCGACGCGGCCCCGCTTCCGCTTGGACCCAGGAGACGTCCAGGCCGGCAGGAGCGGCCTCGGGTCCAGGGAGCAGGGCGGCGGGGCGCGGCCCAGAGCAGGTGCAGGACTCCAGGGCCGCGCCTCGGGGCTCGCAGGGTGAAGCGGGAGGGCCAGGGAGAGGGACCCACCGGGTCCGGGGCCGCGTCTGGCTGCGGCTGGAGCTTCTCCCCGGGCCGCGGCCGCGCAGGTGAGGCCGAGCGGGCGGGCGGCGGAGACGCAGCGCGCGTGGAGTGGGCGCTGGCGACTGCGACTGGCGCAGGGATCAGGCTGAGCCCCGGGGCCGGAGGACGCATCGAGGTGGAGGAAAGGGAAGGAGACGCTCTCAGAGCCCGTAGGAATGAAAAGAATGATGGGAAAGAGGTGTTGTTCTAGTTTTTCTTTCATTCATCCTTTAGATCACCGCGAAGTCCACTAACTTGAACAGTTAAACGCACCGCAATTTTTTTTTTTTTTAGAAGAATCTGAATGAACAGGACTTGCTAACTTCCTACAGCTTCTTTACTCCGGTACTGAGGCTTGAACTCAGGTTCTTCACCCTGGCCACACCCCAGCCCTGTTTTAATTCATTTTGAGACAGGTTCTCACTAAGTTGCACCGGCTGGTAGCAAACTCGAACCCTCCTGCCTCTGCTTCCCGGAGCGGTAGAAGCACGGGTGTGCGGCACCACACCTGGCCACCCCTCCAGTTCGCTGCCCTTAGATAACAACCTCGAACCTCAAATCGAACCTCCCTACAGCTGCCCCGTCTCTGCAGCCAGTGCAGACACACACGGAGACCCCCACCCCCCACCCCCAGCTCCGTCGTGACCCGCCCGTCTGCCCCGAGCCATCCCCGCACGGAAGCAGCCCGAAGGGTTTGGGAAACGCACATGCGCACGGAGGGAGGCGTGGCTCCCGCGGGATCAGCAACGCTGGGCTCCGGCCGGGTCCTGGCCCATGGCGGAGATCTTGCGCTGATCTCCGGGTGTGCGGAACCCCTAGCGCCTTTCTGTGGGACCAGAGGTGTGGACGGGCTTTGCTGTGCGGGGGCTTGCTCGTGAGCAGCTGCAGCCGGATCAGACCCAGGACTGTGCCATGGGGTGGGCACCCCAGGTGCCCATGTTGGCACATGTTGGCAGGTGCCACTGGCTTCCGGGAGCTCAGCTGGGCTCCCCATAAGGGCGTCTCCGTGTCGGCAGTCAATACGGCAAACCCGGAAAGCTAGGCTTCCTCGGGAGACTCCGGATCCAAGCAAGAACGAGGAGGCAACTTGGAGTACTGAGCAACATGGGGTTACCGTGGCTACACCCATAGCTCTTCAGAGATCACTCGGGGAGTCCTGAGCCTAGGGAGGCTCACAGAGGGCCTCTTTGCAAGGGGCATTTTAAAAGATCTCCACAGCACCAGCCATGTTGGTACCTACCAGTAAGACTAGCTACTCAGGAGGCTGAGGCAGGAGGATCTCAAGATCCAGCCTGGCCTGGTAAACTTAGTGAGATGCTGTCTCAAAATTTTAAAATTTAGA
>PVIC010030330.1:0-21893 GCA_004025085.1 Thryonomys swinderianus
CCTCGCAAGTGCAAAGTCCTGAGTTCGGTGCTGGTAACCACATACAACAATGCTGGGCATGGTGACTCATGCCCACCAGCAATCAGTACCACATACACAGTGCTGGGCGTGGTGGCTCATGCCTGTCATCCCAGCACTCTGGAGGCAGAGGCAGGAGGATTGCTGAGTTCCAGGCTTGCCTGAGCTACATAGTGAGCTCAGGGCCAGGAAAAAAAAAAAAAAAGAGATAAGTGGAAGTAAGGAGAATGGTCAGGTTTTAAATCCACAATTAAGAAAAATCACTGAGGGCCGGAGGGTTAGCTCAGTGGTTCCGGCACCTGCCTCACAAGCACAAGGTCCTGAGTTCCATCTCTGGTAACCATATACAATGCTGGGCGTGGTGACTCACGCCCACCAGCCATCAATACCACATACCACAGGGCCGGGCATAGTGGCTCACGCCTGTAATCTCAGCACTTGGGGGGCAGAGGCAGGAGGATTGCTGAGTTGGAGGCTTGCCTGGGCTACATATTGAGCTCAGGGCCAGCCTGAACTACAAAGTGAGACCCTATCTCAAAAAAAAAAATCACTGAATGACCCTAGCTGAATTCTGCCAAATTTAAGTCCCAGAGAGAGGAGGTGCACATAGAAAACTTTGCCAAATCAATAGTATTCAACTCAGGGGTGATATTGTTCTATTTCAGGAGCCTGTATCAATTTTTCTAGCTTGTATTCGAAGCTTTGGTGAAATCAACTTAACATAAACTAAACTAAAAAAGTGAAGATGAATTATCCCTTCTGCCCAGAGTATGACACAAAGTACCCCCTGCCACAGTTGGTCCTTCCCTAATCTAGTTTTCTAGTGTAATGAAGTGGTTCTGTGGAGTCTGCTGGAACTCATCTCAGAAAGAGTGTCCTGTGTGCAGGGGAAACGGCCTGTCAGCCCTTCTGGTGAAAGCAGGGAAACTGAGAGGGTCCAGATACAGGTGGGAAGCCCTGTGTGGAGATGGAAAAATGGGCTTCCTGTCCCTCTCTTAAAACTCCCAGGAGGTAGCCAAGCAAAGAAGCACTTCCATATCTACCTTCTTTATTTTGCTTCTGACTGTCTGCTCAACAAGCTGGATTGAACTCTTTGAATTTCATTTGTTTATATAGGCTGACAAAGCCATGCATCCATTTTTGCTCAAATAAACTCTGCTAAATTTAACATGTCATTTTTCTTTTGACAGTAGATATGCATTAGAAGAAGGTGAGGATAGGAAAGAAGAACAGAAGCTGTGGACAGGAGGGACCACTGATGTGGAGAAAAGATGGCGAGTGATACAAAGCACAGGCCCTGCACTGGCTGTGGGTACAGCCCTGAAGACATTAAGGCATTGTTCTTGGTGGCAAATTCCTTGTGAGAGTCCAAGAGAAAACTGTGACCCCTCACTCCCATACTGTGGCTACCTGAAAATGAGAATTTGGAAAGATTTACATATAGGAAGTCGTTAATAGTCCCTGGACCTTCAATGTGAGCAATGCAGTGGTGGTGGGGAACACAACTGGGAAAATGGGGTCCACTGAAGGACATTATTCTACAAGTGGTTGAAACAACAAACTACCATAAAAAATCAAGTTCAAGGGCCTCCCTCTTCCATCCTTCCCCTTCCCTGGAGTGGAAAGCTGCACCCTTGCAAACAGGCACAGCAGGTGACCAGGCCACAGGCTGATGATAATGTCTGGAATTCCCCAGTGTGTTCTGACTTACAGGCAATTTACCTAAGAAACCCCACATCTCCCCAGGTTGATTTTTCAAGAACAGACTCCTGTCCCCACTTCTAGTCTCTACACTGTCACTGCCACTAGGGTACAGCTTGCTTCACACAACCCATGGGAGAAACAGCTCCTGTGGCCTGAACTGAGGACCCGCACTGTGCTTGCTTGACCCACCACACAAAGAGAGCACGCAGATGTTTACACAGGTGCTGTTTATGACCTCAGAGGACTAAATAGCAACATTAGATAAGTGCCAGCACTATGCAAGTTTTAACGGGTCTTTTTGCAAGGTTCTAATATCTGAAAGCCTAAAGACCCAAGAAATATCTCTAAAGCTAGAGCATTGTATAAACATTCTCAGATAGTTCAAACAAGGTCTTGCAAATGTACTTGTTTGAATTCTAGTCTCTTTTAGTTTTGTTTAGATCCTTAAAACAGTTTCAGAATGATTTCCAAAGGAGGCCTATTACGGCCGGCCAGATGGAGAAGAAAGGTGGAAATTGCCATCCTCAGCAGATCTCAAAAGTGCTATTCTTGAATCAGCTAATGAGCACGATTCTGAAATTTTCCTGATTTGCCTGACAGTCTGGTTGTATAGGAGTGACAAGGGGAGAACTGATCAAGGAGGAGGAACCTGCTGGTGAAGTAGAAATGGAAATTATGTTACCAGCATTATGGGACGTGTTCAGAAGGCAGAAGCAGGGATTCATCGCCTACCTTGGAAAATCTGAAAGGTGTCACGTGGGAAGGGTCTTTCAATGATTCTACTTGTAAAGGGGAAAATAAGTCTCACAATGGAATTTCAGTGTGACAGATTTCAGTCATTTCAAAGAAATTGCTTTCGAACATAGCACGATGTGAAGATTTGGTGACTATGAGGCAAACTTTGCCATAAAGAGGAAAGTGGGACTAAAAACAGGTGGAAAATGTCCCAAAGGAAGTGACAATAGTGAAAAACTTTATCTTAAAGACATTGCAAGAGAAGTCACAACATTGAAAGCGTAAAAGGCAAAATAGTCTTAGCTAATCCAAATTTAGAAGAGGGCATGTCACAGCATGGACAAGGCATTCCCTACCCCAGAGTGGTTGGCTCCAGGGTGAAACGCATCACAGTATTATCCAGAATAAAGTTTCTGGCTCTAAAAGCCTGCAGCGTACCCAAAGCTAGGCTCATTGTCCTCTCAGCACCAGCATACTCTGTTCCTGTTTGTCCCACTTATCATCTGAGCTGCAAAAGGGGAACGATCAGAAAAATCTGACAGGCCAGCTCTTCTATTATTTTCCTCTGCCCTAGTGTCTACTCCAAAGTACTGGCAAAGGCTAATTTCATTTTGTTACCTTCAAGGAGAAAATGTGGATTTGTTTTAAAATAAGACAACAGATGTACTTATTTATTAGATAAGTGTGTAGGTTTTGCTGTTTGCTGGCCATTATTATAAGCATTTTGGGAAAACTAACTTGGAAAACCATCGTAACCCCTTTTTCAGGTGTTCATATGTGTCCCATTTTATAGATAGATAAACTAAGGCCCAGAGAGTTTTGGTACCCTGTCTTAGTGCACACAGCTAGTGAACAGTCAGGTTGGAATTCAGGTGTTCATATGTGTCCCATTTTATAGATAGATAAACTAAGGCCCAGAGAGTTTTGGTACCCTGTCTTAGTGCACACAGCTAGTGAACAGTCAGGTTGGAATTTAGGTCCAAGCAAACTAGGCACTGAGCTTGCCCTGTTGGCTACACTATGACAGGTCCTGTACTTCCTCTGCAGTTTAGCATGATGTTCTGTAATTTTTCTTTTCAGATCCCTCCCACTGATTTTTACGTGATCCACTGACACTTGAAAATGTTATATTCATTACTCATTTATATGACCTTGGCTCTGACTTGTAATTTGTGATCTTCAGTCAGTTTAACCATCTGTGAATTCCCAGAGAGATCACACTGTTGACAGCGCTGAGCTGTGCTCCCGCTCAGAGGACAGAGGTCCATTTCTATAACGGGACAGCCTTTGATCACCTGGTCCCATGGATCCACTTCAGAGTCACAGTGCATCAAGCAGAGGACTGTGTACCCTCTATGCCACACAGCTTCCCTGCCTTATCAGAGAATTTAAATGAAAAGAGTCCCAGTAGCACATTTGAATCCAGTCAAGTGTGCAGTCCAGACTCGATGCCAGGTTATTTAACTCTGAAAGTTTTCTTGTGCCCACTTCTCTGTCATACTGTATCACTTCCCAAGACATTTATGTCATTACAAAGACACTCTAAGGCAGAGTTTGGGGAAAAACAGCAAGAGAAAATTTAAAAATACACAATAAATTTAGGATTTTTTTCCTTTTTTTTTTTTGAGACAGGGTGTCACTTTGTAGTTCAGGCTGGCCCTGAGCTCACTATGTAGCCCAGGCAAGCCTCAAACTCAGCAATCCTACTGTCTCTGCCTCCCAAGTGCTGGGATTACAGGCATGAGCCACCACGCCCAGCACTGTAGGATTTTTTTCCTTTTGAGACAGAGCCTCACTATGTAGTTCAGGCTGCTTGAGCTCACTATGTAGTCCAAAATGGCCTTGAACTCATGGTGATCCTTTTGTCTCAGTCTCCCAAGTGCTGGGATTACAGTTGTGTATACACAATAAATTTAAATAGAAGCTTTAAAACCAGACTGAAATGCAAATACTCTTTGGGAGATACAAATGATCTTTAATAGTCCTCATCACTCTAGACCATTTTACTGGGTAAAAAACATAGTCACTTTATAAATACTTCACATGAGTCTTCTTCAAAATGCACAGGTTGGGTCAGAGATTTACCTCAGTGGTTCTGGTGCCTGCCTAGCAAGCACAAAATCCCTGGTTTGATCCCTGGTAACAGGCAACAATACCGGGCATGGTAACTCACGCCCACCAACAATCAGTGCCACATACCACAGTGCCAGGCATGGTGGCTTACACCTGTTATCCCAGCACTCAGGAGGCAGAGACAGGAGGATTGCTGAGTTCGAGGCTTGCCTGGGTTACATAGTGAGCTCAGGGCCAGCCTGAACTACAAAGTGAGACCCTGTCTCAAAAAAAAAAAAAATGTACAGGCTGTTGCATTTTCCAAACTAATTACAAACTGGTGAGGTTATAGAGAAAAAGTAACTTTTACATACTCTTGTTAGAGATGTAAAATATCGCAACCTTTATGAAAACAGTGTGGATTGTTCTCAGATAATGAAACTCCAAACTATCCTGTATAAGGTCTGGCAATTCCACTGTAGGGCTTGTTTCCATAGGAAATGAAAATTGGGTGTGCAGTTAAGACACTCATCCTTCCATGTTCACCCCAGCACTCTTCATAATTGCTAAGCTATGAAATCAACCTGTGTCTACCAACAAATTACTAGATAAGAAAAATGTGGTATACACACACATGGAATAGTATACAACCTTAGAAGTGGAACCTTGCCATTCAAAACAACATGAATGAAATTGAAAGATATTATGTTAAATGAAATAAGCTAGGCACTGCTACTAGCTACTTATATATAGTCTCTAAAAAGGTTGAGATCATAAAAGTAGATAATAGAATGGTAATTTCCAGAAGATGGGATAGTTGTATGAAATATGGTCAATGGAAACAACACAATTCAATAACAGGAATGAATTTTTTAAAAATCTATTGTTGGGCCGGAGGGTTAGCTCAGTGGTTCCGGTGCCTGCCTCACAAGCGCAAGGTCCTGAGTTCGATCCCCAGTAACCACATACAATGCTGGGCATGGAGACTCATGCCCACCAGCAATCAATACCGCATACCAAAATGCCGGGCATGGTGGCTCATGCCTGTAATCCCAGCACTCAGGAGGCAGAGACAGGAGGATTGCTGAGTTCGAGGCTTGCCTGGGCTACATAGTGAGCTCAGGGCCAGCCTGAACTACAAAGTGAGACCCTGTCTCAAAAAAAAAAAATCTATTGTATAGCAAGTGATAGTAGTTAATGATGATATATTGGATTGTTGAAAAATGATTGTAATGCTTTTACAAACGAGCTATATTCAACTCCTTTTTTTATATATATTTCAAAACATCCAGTGCAGAATAAAAATATTCAGGTGGAGCTGGGAATATGAATTCATGGCAGAGCATGTGCTTAGCATGAACAAAGCCCTGGATTTGATCCCCAGCACCAAAACAGACATATCATATAGTGACATTTGCCACTTTTTATTTTTTTTTAAGTAACAAATTAAACACTACTGCCTTACAGCTGCAGAGAGCCCTCAAAATATCCAGTCTTAGTTTCTAACCAGATTTCTCAAAACAACACTCTGTTTTCTTTTCTTTCTTGTTATCAGTGTGTGAAGAGAGAATACTTCACAAATATGCCACTGTCAGTTACTTTTCTCTTTGTGGGGCAAAATACCCAACACCCATAGTTATCTAAAGGGGACATCCTTGTGCCCCCTTCCAAGACATTCCAGTAGCCGAGGGTCCCTGCTCAGCCTCATGACAGGCTGGTCTCCCTTCATGCCCAGCCCCAGCTTCCGGGGCTCCTGACACTAGCATTGCATCACTGAGTTTTGCGCACCTCTCCTCCCAGAACACAGTCACAACCCACTCCGACAGTATCCTGCTGTGGCTCTCACAGCCAGGCCTCCCGATGGCTCCTCTGCTGAGCTCTGAGGGCCCTGGGCCCCTCCATAGCCCTCTGGCTGCCAGTGGCACAGAGCTAACAGCCCCCAGAGGCAGCTGCTCTTCCCTAGAGAAGTGTGCTCAGCTCCACTCTGCTCAAGACAGAAAGGGAGGCACTTCTGCGAGCTGTGCTGCAAGCAGGCAGGTAGCATGAGCTAGTGCCCAGGACTGAGCTGAAGCATGGGGAGTACTGCTCACACAGAGAGCTGGGGCAGCACAGCACTGCTGCTATACCTCGCGAGCCTGTCTGGGGCCTTAACGAGGAATAGCAGTGGGGTGGGGTCCTTCGGAGACCACAGGGCAAGTCATGTGGGATAGGTACTCACTGGAAGCCTTCAGCAGCCAGCACACTGTCCCTTGGCTAGGTACCATGTGGCCCTGGGCCGTGGACACAGTGACAGTCCCACCCAAATGCAGAAGCAGCTGCTTGACTAACAGCTGCCACCACTCCAGTGGAAACCATTCTGTCAGCTGTCACTGCTTTGAACCAGTTTCCAGGTTGGGCAATGATGTCTCCTGTGGCCCCTGGGGCTCGGGGAGTTCAGGGATAACAGCAGTGGACCCCACAGCAGTCTGCTCTTGTCAAAGAGCAGAGGCCTAGGAAGATGCTGCAGCTGGTCATCAGGGCAGCGTGGGGCAGTCTTCTCCTAAAAGCTCATTTCTGAGTTGCATATCCGTGTCGGTGCATAAAATAAGGCCAGTTGCCACCTTCAGGCCCTCGGCAAAGACAAAGTGCTTCTAACATTCTTGACTCTGCCACGATCTCCATACATCACTCCTCCTAGACCCAGTGTGGGTGGGAGCTACAGCTCATGCTAGATTCAAGTGTTTAATGAGTGGCATAATGAAGCAGAAACAAAACAAAAGAGCTATCACAAACTACAAATTAAGGGATCAGCAAAAACCCCGCTGGTTTAAAAATCCCATTCACTCCCGCCAAGACACTAATTAATATAATAAAAAACACAAAGGTCTTGCCTAAACTTAGCCGAGCAGGCTACTCACGGCTTGCTGCCCACTCCCAAGCGAGCATCTGCTCCTAGTGCAGCCAGTTGTCTGCTTGGGAGGCTCAGGGAGGGGAGAGCAGATTGCTTTGGCAGAGAGTCCGGCAGTTAACTGTGCCCCCTTTGAGAACAGAATTCCCATTCTGTTTCTAATGCCAGGCACATACAGTGTTGAGTCAACTGGTCCTCATGCAAAACAGAACTCCAGCAAACGGATAAGGACGCTACGATTTACACTCACAAGAACAGTAGAAGTATGTATAATTTTTTTTTTTTTTTGAGACAGGGTCCCGCTTTGTAGTTCAGGCTGGCTCTGAGCTCACTATGTAGCCTAGGCAAGCCTCGAACTCAGCAATCCTCCTGCCTCTGCCTCCTGAGTGCTGGGATTACAGGCATGAGCCACCACGCCCTACACTTTGTTATGTGGTATTGATTGTTGGTGGGCATGAGTCTCCACGCCCAGCATTGTATGTGGTTACGGGGGATCGAACTCAGGACCTTATGCTTGCAAGGCAGGCGCCGGAACCACTGAGCTAACCCTCCGGCCCAGAAGTACATATAATTAATCTCGTGGGGGTAAGCAGCTTTGGAAAGCTTCCTCCTTCCCAACTTCACTACCTTCTTGTACCCAGTACAGAGCTCATCATGTGGCTCATCATGTGTTTGATAACTCAGTCTGAAACCATCACCAACCCTGTCCACATTGGAGTTGGATATGAGCTCTTGATGCTCACCTCGGAGGCCTCATTTGGCTGAATTCAATCAAAAAACAGGAACAACAAAAATTAAAAGTTTTTAAAATCTCTCTTGAGCTACTTAACTCTGATGATCTATTAGAAAAAGTACACAGACATGAAAAGTTAACCAGAGAAATAAGAACCAACTGAGAAATAACAGCAAACATTTTTGTCTTTTTGTGTCACTATGGGAATAAGCTATTTTTAGTAGATATTGAACTGTGATGGCTTAGACCTGAATGTTTTCTCCCACATTCTCACATATTCAGAGGTGGAACTTCTGGAAATTACTGGATCTTGGGGGATCCTAACCTTATCACTGATTTCATCCTCTGATGAGATAATAGCTGAACTGGCTATTGGAAGCCAGTAGAAGAGTAGGTCCCCAGGGTGTGTCCTGGAAGGCTATGTCCTTATTCCTCGCTTCTCTTCCCTTTTCCTGCTTCCCAGGCGCCATGGTTGAACAGCTCTCCTCTGCCCTTCCACCACGCTGTGCCTGCTGTGGATGTCCAATTTCAAAGACTACACTTTTTCCATGATGTTATGTTTCCTCCTGCTTCAAAGACCTATCATGTATGTTGATGGCCTTCTCAGGGCTACTGAAACTGCTGTGATTGAGTGTGGCTTGTCCACTTGGACTTTCATCCTCAAGTCATGTAACTGACTATGGTGTCTAGAGACAGGAGCTCCAGGTAGTCAGGGCAGTGCCCCGTGGCTGGGACCTGGCAGCTTACCAAGGAAGAGGGAAAAAAGAAAGTGACCACATAAGCGCCCAAATTTTTTGCCATTATCAGATGAGGCCCCTAGACTTTCACCTCTAGGAACAAAAATAAAGCTCTTTTCTTTATAAAGTAGCTTGCTTTGAGTATTTTGTTACTGCAACAAAAAATAGACAAATAAGGAGATTTAAAGGAGTTGTAGCTTGGATACTAAAATTCTAGAATTGCTAGAACACTGTGAGAACTTTACATGAATAAAAGTGGCCTGAGAATTTGAAATCTGAATTACTCATGAGAACTTCCACTCTGTTCACTGGACATGCGTCAAGAATGAGAGGTTACTTTAGGACAGGAAGAAGAATTTCTGAAAAAGGAGAGGTGTGAACTTTGGCTGGAGGAATCAAAGATTAAAATCAATCCTTGAGTATCAACTCAGGGAGCCAATGGTCTAACAAGGAGGAAGACTGAGTCAATGAACATGTACAGAGAAGAGAGACACTTAGAATTTAACTTTTCATTTCTAAGGCAAGGATTCTGCCTGCTGTCACTAGGCCAATTGGCCTCCTATGAGGTTCTTTTTTTTTTTTTTTTTTTTCTTTTGAGACAGGGTCTCGCTTTGTAGTTCAGGCTGTCTCTGAGCTCACTGTGTAGCCCAGGCAGGCCTGGAACTCAGCAATCCTCCTGCCTCTGCCTCCCGAGTGCTGGGATTACAGGCGTGAGCCACCACACCCGGCACTGTGGTATGTGGCATTGATGACTGGTGGGCGTGAGTCTCCATGCCCAGCGTTGTATGTGGTTACCAGGGATCAAACTCAGGACCTTGTGCTTGTGAGGCAGGCGCCAGAACCACGGAGCTAACCCTCTGGCCCTATGAGGTTCTTAACAATGGCTCTGACTGCTGTTAAATATATCTCTCATTTTCTCACAAAATAAAACCAAGGTTCTAATAACTCAGCCAGTAACACTGACAAAATTTATAATTGCTGTATGTCATTTTAAATAACAAAATAACAAAGCTAAAGCACAATTGTAAGAAAAAAATGTTACCAGTGAAATATGTATGTATAAGACAGGAAGGGAAGATGACCTTCCTTTACTTCTATTCCCCAAGAATCTGTCTATTCATTCATGACTTAACAAATGCTTCCCATGCATGGTGGCTTACACCTATAATCCCAGCACTCAGGAAGCAGAAGCCGCAGGATTTGCATGAGTTCAAGGCTAGCCTGGGCTACATAGTGAGTTCAGGGCCAGGCTAAACCACACCTTGTTTTAAAAAGCCAAACAAACAAACAAACAAAAAAAAAACCAAATACTTGATCACTGCTAGTACCAGGCAATATTATAATCCATGAACAAAACAAAGTTCTTTATCCTTACAATTTACATTTTATCAGGAGAAGGGTAACAATTAGATGGAATTTATGTGGCAAAGACCATTGGGAAAACAAAAGCAAAACCAGACAACAGAGGTAGGCAGTCCAAGTTGCATGTAGGGCAGTTTTTAAAGGGCAGCCCAAGGTAGGCTTTAGCCATGTAGACCTTTTCCATGTATATCTAAACATATATTATCCATCCTTTTTTAAAAGAAAAACATATGACACTCTGATACTATTGCTTTCTTCACTTCAAAATAGTGCAGGCATAATTCCTTGTCTTTGTATGTAGATCTGCTATATTCTTTTAGTTATTCTATGGTATTCCATTGTATTTGTGTAACATTGTTTCTTTAACCAAACTTGTCTGAAAAGTCATTTAATCTGTTTCAAATCGCTCTGCTACAGTGTTGCACGGAGTGTCTGTGAGTCGTGCAGGCTGCTCCTGTAGGACTGCGTGTTAGATGCAGAACTGCCACCAGAAAAAGGGACATTTAATACTTGCCTGACAGGGCTAAGTGCTTCCTAAAGGGAATACCAACATATACTCTCATCAGCTGTGTTTTAAAGTGTGTGCATTTTCTTCTTACTCCCTTGAGAACACTAAGATCACCCTCATTTAATTCTTCACCAATGAGTTTGGTTTTCAAACACAAAACTCCTTATAAAACACTAGCAATACCCTGATTACTTTGTCATACATTTATTGTTAAATGATTCACAATTACAAATATAAGTGCCATCAAAAACGTATTTCATTTCATTTACAAAGCAATGTAGTTATATATTTACCAAATACATAATTCTATATTTATCTTCTATAGGATCTTCTTGTTACTGGTAAACTGCCCAGCTTCCCTCAAAGCCAATAAGCCAAGAGGCAGACTATCTGGGAGAGAAAAACATTTTATTTCCAGAACCTGCTGTCAGAAGAAACAACTCAATTACAATTACGATCTTTGCACCTTCATATCCAGCGCAAGCAGTTTCCAGAAGCATGAAGGAAGCAAGTCACTAATTAGAGCAGCTATGGCTATAGGTCTCTTTGCAGGATATGCGTTTTAGTGCCCCAGCCTGTCATTATCTTCCAACAGACTTCTAGTTTTCTATAAGATTAATGACTAAGCAAACAGCGAGAAAGACATTCTTCACTCAGGCTCCAGGGCCTGCTTGATGGTCCTGAGTGCAGGTCTTAGGAAAGTTTTCCAAGGGTGATTTTCTGCAGAGTTGTGAATTCCCTGTCATTTACACAAACCCAAGCAGCTGGTAGTTGGAGATAAGATCACCAGGCACAGAAGGCTGAGTCTGGGCCTGTACCACTGAGTGTTAATTAATGGTAACGGAAATGTCATTTGGACAACAAATAAATCCTCCCAGTACTACTCATTAAAACCCTCTGACTTTTCATTACTCCTAGAAGCTTAATTTTCTCTTGGCCTATTAAACCGTAGGCTTGTAATTTTAACTTAAGACTTTCAGTTAATTCTCACAGCCCCTGTAACATTTTATCAAAGACCTTGCCAGTGGTTCAACAAAATGAGTTACAACCCAGCAAAGAAAATAAACAGAACTTCCTAAAACTACAAAATCCAATTAAGTGCTGGAATCCAGCTGAGATCAGACCTAGGAAAGGAGAATTTATACAAACACCAAGCAGACTAAGGAGCTATAATGTTTAGGACTGCTCAGTAGACTCCTAATGTAATTGTTAGACTAAAGGTTACAGGGAAACGAGAGAACATTTTCTTTATTTGATTTGATTTGGGCCCCACCTGGGTGTTCTTCCAACCCTGTCACTTATTTTACTTGGGGTTTATCGTCCTTATCTCCTCTGTATTCTCATCTATAGCACCCGCATTTACCTGCAGGGAACATTCCCAGGTGAATTTAGAAATGAAGAGCACAAGACAGGACAGCAGGGCATGGGCTCTGGGCCTGGGTACATCTCTGGCGGCCTCTCCAACTTCATCCCAGCCCAGCTCCCTTCTTTTGTGTCTCAGCACTCCAGGTTTCTTACACCCCCAGGCCCTTCCTTTGGGCTCCAGTACCTCCCTCTAGACGGCCACAGAACAGTCTCTTCTTAGCTCATGGTAGAACCTCTATTGGTGCTCATTAAATGAATGAACAGAAAACCAGCAAATTCCTGAGGTGATTGCTTTAATTCAGCTAATTTTTTTATTGAATATAGAAAAGTGGACAATTAGTGCCAGATGTCCCCTAGACATCATCCACTAGAGAGAGGATGATTGTCATGGATCCTTGTGGACAACCACAGTACTCCACTTAAATGGACACAGAGTTGCTGCATCTAAAACTAAATCAATATGGAAACAAATGAACAATAAAGCTGGGATTCAAAGAGCTTTCCCCACTGAAGCAGATTGATTTTGCTTTCTCACTCATTTTTTCCAGATGCATTTACCTCAATGTCTTCGTCTGAGAAAATCATTTATTTCAAGGACCCAAGGAAAAGAAGATAGAATAATGTGATAAGCTCCCAGCTAAAATAGTGTAATGAACTCTCCATTCTCTTCAACAGTAAAACTGTTGTGTGGGCCAGGACGTAGCTCAGTGGCTCTGTGCCTGCTTGGTAAGTATAAGGTCCTTCAACACGCCATTCCTGCTCAACAGGGGCCCCCCTCACTACTGCATCTACCCACTACATTATTTTGAGGCAAATCCCAAACAGCATGTTATTTCATTTGTATTTTAGCATATATCCATAAAAGATAAGGACTCTTACAAAAAATAATAGTACAGTCATTACAGTTATACTCTTGAATTTTTTTTTTTTTTTGAGACAGGTTCTTGCTGTGTTGTTCAGGCTGACCTGAACTCACTATGTAGTCCAGGCTGGCCTCAGACTCATGGCTGTTCTCCTGCCTCACCCTCCCCAAAATAATTCTTTTTTTTTTTTTTTTTTTTTTTGAGACAGGGTCTAGCTTTGTAGTTCAGGCTGGCCCTCAGCTCACTATGTAGCCCAGGCAAGCCGCCGCGAACTCAGCAATCCTCCTGTCTCTGCCTCCCGAGTGCTGGGATGACAGGTGTGAGCCACCACGCCCAGCACTGTGGTATGTGGTATGTGGTATTGATTGCTGGTGGGCGTGAGTCTCCACGCCCAGCATTGTATGTGGTTTCTGGGGATCGAACTCAGGACCTTGCACTTGCGAGGCAGGCGCCGGAACCACTGAGCTAATCCTCCACCCCAATCCAAAAATAATTCTTTTTAGTTCAAGTTGGCTCTGAGCTCACTATGTAGCCTAGGCAAGCCTCAAACTCAGCAATCCTCCTGTCTCTGCCTCCCGAGTGCTGGGATTACAGGCGTGAGCCACCACGCCCAGCACTGTGGTATGCAGTATTGATTGTTGGTGGGCGTGAGTCTCCACGTCCAGCACTGTATGTGGTTACCGGGGATCAAACTTAAGACCTTGCGCTTGCGAGGCAGGCGCCGGAACCACTGAGCTAACCCTCCAGCCCCCCAAAATAATTCTTAATGCAAACATTCAATCTTTGTTCAAGTTATTCCAACTGCCTCATAATTGTTTATAGTTGTTTTGTTCTATTCAGAAATTCTTTGCATTGGTTTATAGGTCTCTTCAGTTTCTTGGAACCTATAGTTCTCTCCAACTCTTTTTTCTTTAAATTAGTAATTAAAGAAATTAGAAGTAAGGGGCCGGAGATTTAGCTCAGTGGTTCTGGCGCCTACCTCGCAAGCACAAGATCCTGGGTTCGATCCAGTGACCACATAGAATGCTGGGCGTGGTGACTCATGCCCACCAGCAATCAGTACCACATACCACAGTGCCGGGTGTGGCACTCTAGAGGCAGAGACAGAAGGATTTCTGAGTTTGAGGCTTGCCTGGGCTACATAGTAAGCTCAGGGCCAGCTTGAACTACAAAGTGAGACCCTGTCTCAAAAAAACAAAAAACAAAAAAGAAATTAGAAGTAAGGACGGGGCTAGAGTTGTAACCAACGGCTGGCTTTGGAGGGCCTTATAAGCCATTGTAAGGATAACAGGTTGTAAGTGCAACAGAAAGCCACCAGGAAAATAAAAATTATAATTCAAATTTTTTCAAGTCTCCTTCTTATTCTGGCTACTGTCTGGACAGTGGGTAAAATGGGAAGAGTAGAACAGGCAGTGCTGTCTCCAGCACATAAGTGAGATAAGGCAATAGAGCGAGGGACCTTCCCAGGGGGACAGACACTCCTAATACAGTGGTACCACCATCACTGTGCACAGAACCAATCAGAAGACTGATTCTTTGGGCTAATCAGAAATATGCTATTTTCCTTTTTTAAAAAGTTGTTATTGCATGTGTGCAGTACATTCCTGTGTGGAGCTGGCATGCGTACAGAACACATGGGCATTCCTTTCTCATCCTCTGTTCCTCCCTGCCTCGTCTCTTGATCCCCTTTCCATTTGAGAAAGATCCGCCTCTGCACTTTCTATTGTCTATTTTTAACTTGCCCTTTATTCTTTAATGCTCTTTAGATTGGAAAATTAAAAAGACTAGCACTCACAACTTGGATAGTTTCTTAAGCGGCAGTTTTGACGACTGTGTCGAGGTCCATAGCCATACATAGCCTTCTCTGCCCTCTCCAAGACATGGTTCAGAAGGTTTTAAAAACAGAATCCAAGTGCCGGGCGTGGTGGCGCACACCTGTAATCCCAGCACTTGGATTGCTGAGTTCGAGTCTTGCCTGGACTACATAGTGAGCTCAGAGCCAGCTTGAACCACAAAGCGAGACCCTGTCTCAAAAAAAAAAAAAAAAAAAAAAAACCAGAGTCCAAAGATGCTCCTTTGTAAAAAAGATTTCTTACTAAAACTTTGTGTGACGATGACAGCCTGACACCCGTTTCACCTTAGTACAGTGCAGACATCACTAAAACAACACAAGTGGGGATGGTCACTGTCACCATGGGTCAGAGTTCTTAACAGTTTATCCTCCGCCTGAGCCCTGCACATTACCCTGAGGTAAGCCGACTGTAACTGCGCTTGTTTTCGGTAAACCTGTGACAATTTGTATGGACAAACAGAAATTGAACCCATTTGAATAGGTTTTGAGTTCGCTTTTCACTTTTTGATTTTAGTACAAATACCTGACTGTGCTCAGTTGTCAAGCTGCATGCATGAAAAACTGGCTGGCTCTGTTGGGACCAAAGAATCTGAGTTTTATAAGTCATCCTTATCTGATGTTTTCGCTGTAAACAAACATTGTACTTTATAAAGAAGTCCTGTGTAGATGTGATATATATTCTGTAAAAATAATTTGTGAGCCTGGCGTGGTGGCTCACGCCTGTAATTCCAGCACTCGGGAGGCAGAGACAGGAAGATTGCTGAGTTCGAGGCTTGCCTGGATTACGTAGTGAGCTCAGAGCCAGCCTGAACTACAAAGCGAGACCCTGTCTCAAAAAAAAAAAAAAAAAAAAAAACTGTGACAACTTGCTAATTGTGCTAATTGTGTGAGGTTTCCTAAAAACCCCCAGGGAAATCGATAAGGTTGCTGGACTGGTTTTGCCGCTCGCCAATTACAGCGATTTCCTGGTAAGCTTAAGGGGACATAGCTCACATAATTTACTGGTGAGCTAATCAATAGGTCTGTTCCCACCAAGGATTTCCTTCATTAGCCCTCCCACAAGATGACTGTATTTCTATTCCCCCTCTACCAATGACTACCTGATAAGTATGATAGATCAAACTGTTAGCCAATTACTAAAAGGTTTAGGTCCCCCTTCGTGTATAACCTGAAATGCCCTTAAAAGGGGCCGGTAGCCATTCTTCGGGGTCTCCAACCCAATATTGGTAGACCCACCGCATGCTGTGCTAATAAAAGTGCCTTTGCTCATTACATGTGTGTGTTCGTCTTCCTCGGGATAGCATGATCCAGACATTACAGCTCAAACCATGTACTCTTCATTAGCAAAAGGAGCTCTGGGGACTCCGCTAAGTGCTTCCTTATCATTAAAGTACACGTATTTATACTGAAAACTGTTGTGTGGACCAGAATGTAGCTCAGTGGCTCTGTGCCTGCTTGGTAAGTGTGAGGTCCTAGGTTTGACCTCAGGTACCAAAAACCAAACCAAAAAGGAAACAAAGCTTATGTATATACGGGTGGGGGGGGGAATGGGGAATAAATGAGAGTTAAGTTGTGCCATATACTGGTACGAATTTTCAGTGTCGATTGTGATCATGATGTGTATATAAAATGTACCAACAAAATCAATTAATTAATTAAAACAATTTTAAAAACCAAACCGAACAAAAAAACTGATGTGTAGCTTGACATTTTGGGGGCATCCCCACCAATAAATACACGCAGATTTTGTGTGTGTGGATAGAAGTTATGTTTTTTTGTTTTTTGTTTTGTTTTTAGACAGGGTCTCACTTTGTAGTTCAGGCTGATCCTGAGCTCACTATACAGGCCAGGCAAGCCTTGAACTCAGCAATCCTCCTGCCTCTGCCTCCCAAGTGCTGGGATTACAGGCTTGAGCTACCATGCATGCCCAGCAGAAGGTACTTTTGATATTCAGTTTTGCTAGATAGAAACAGAATGAATAAGTGAAATTTTCTTTTTTTTCAAGAATAAAAGATTCAGTTTGATTCCTCTCAAAGAGGGAGAAAGTTATTGAAAATAAGTCTTCATTTTGCAGTCATCATCTGTGCAAATTCTTTCCTCTACTTCTTCATCTGTTACTTTTTCTCCTAAGCTTGTCATGATATGATGTAGCTCTGTGTGCTATAACAATGCCCTTGTCAAAGACTCTGAATGCCTCATGGATTTCTTCTGCGTTATCTGTATCTTTCACTTCTTTAGCCATCTTACTCAAAAATTCCAGAAAGCCAGTGGTGCCATCACCATGAGCATCCACTTTGTTGATCGTATCCTGCAGTTCAACTTCTGTGGCTGTTGATCCAGAGACCTCTCGATGGTTCTGTCACCATCTTTACCAAGTAAGACAAAACTTCCTTGAATTTGGCAATCTGTTCTTCGGTCTGCTGATCAGCCATGGTGCGTGAAGGGAGGAAGAGCAGAAGGAGCACGGGTAGATGAGCTAGCAAAAGGGCTATGGTGGCAGGGTGGCTCTCACCACTGCTGCCAGGATGCAATGGGCCCTCTGCGCTGGGTCCCTGGCTGCCCAACTGCGAATAAGTCACTGTGCCCACAAGACAGCCAGCACCACTTTGTTTTTTATTTATACTTTGAGTTTGTCATATATATTTTAAAAAAACATGCCATATTTAAGCTTGTGTGGCTGATTCACCTGACCTTACAGGATGGTGTCAAGGTACAACCCTCTCCCTAGAAATGACTCAAGTTTATCCTTCTTTATGGCAGAGTACTGCTCCATTGCGTGCAACTGCTACCTTTTCTTTATCTAGCCACCTATTGATGCACACAGAGGCTGCTTCCAATATGTACTAGTTAGATGTAAACACGGTTTCAACCCTTCATTTGGATCTGGACTGTTCACAGAACCAACTGAGAAATGATCTTTTTAGTCCTTCATTCACAGGAGGGCACAACCAGTCAAAAGATGCAGATGTGTCAAGAGACGCAGGTTCTCTGCGTACACACAAGACGCTAAATGAGTTGCGTGACAGAACAGTTTACACGGCGAGCTGATGGGGGGCAGGGTGTTTGATAGGATGACTTTTTTATGCCTTCTTTACATAAAACAGAGAATCCAAGAATTTGGGAAACAAAAATCCCCTTCCCCTATCCTTGAGGCACTGGGAGCCTTTCCACGGTCCACTGGCCTCTGCACAATGAACTTCTTCCCTGCCTGCGGTGTATGTTCAGCCTTGCTGCCTTTTCTGTTCTTGTCCAATGCGGTGTTCACACTCCAAGAACCTGGACAGATGCCCACAGGACCTCCATCCGGTCACATAGCACTGCCCCAAATCTGGTAGCCATCAGCTTGGACTCCACACCAACAGTTTCCATTCTGAGAAGGGTCCCTCACCACAAGACCTTCCTGCTCAGTATCTCCCTTGAGACAAGAAACGACCTCCTGGCCATGCTGCAGAGTGCCAGTGTGAATGAGCCCAGCGCCTGCTCGCCAGGGCTCCCTCTGAGCAAGACAAAGAGGGTGCTGGCCAGGCTGGGGAGGCTCTGGTGCCCGCTGTTAGGCAGCCTGCAGCACAGGCTGCTCGGAGGCCCTCAGTTGGCAGCATTCAAAGAACGGCCCTTGGGAGTGATCAGAGTCAAGTGCCCCATCCTGGTTCTTTTCCAGCTTCCGCTTCAAAGTATAGTGAACGTCCCTACTGCTGTGCAGCACTGCGGCCTGGCCCAGAGAGTCTGTACTTGTGACCTTGGAGAGGAGCAAACGGAGAACTCCAGGGTTTGCACAAAAAGTTACTTTCACAAAAGGGCCTTTAAGAACCCAAGATCATTAATAATGAATTGTTTCATTCTCCTGCTTAAAAAGATTCCATTTTCAACTGCCCTCTAGTGAGTGCAATAATTTGTGTAACTCCAAACCCACTGGTAATATTGTAGTACATGGGAAAACATGAGAAGCTTTGCCTGTAAAGTTGGGAGCAGGGCACTGGCACCACTCTCACCCCTCAGTGCAGACCAGCCAGAGCAAGCAGGCGAGAGAAAGAACAAGAACAGATACCAACAGGAGAGGCCGGAGCCGTCACCCCTAGTCCAAAGGGCATGCTCCTATGGACAGAAGACTCACAAACTATCAGAGAACTCTTAGAACTAATAAGTAAGCTCAGGGAAGTGGCAGGACACAAAATCATCACACAAAGGCTAATAGCCCAGCAATCCTACTGTCTCTGCCTCCCGAGTGCTGGGATTACAGGCGTGAGCCACCACGCCCGGCACACTTTTAACTCTTTTTTGAAGCTACCTTGAAGGGAAATAGCTGGTTTAAATGGAACCTCTAGTTTTAGAGGTGTTTTTGTTTTTGTTTGAGACAGGGTCTCGCTTTGTAGTTCAGGCTGGCTCTGAGCTCACTATGTAGCCCAGGCAAGCCTCGAACTCAGCAATCCTCCTGTCTCTGCCTCCGAAAGTGCTGGGATTACAGGCATGAGCCACCACGCCCGGCACCAGTGTTTTTGTTTTTTGAGACAGGGTCTCATTTTGTAGTTCAGGCTGCTCTTGAACTCACTATGTAGCCCAGGCAAGCCTTGAACTCACAGCAATCCTCCTGCCTCTTCCTTCTGAGTGCTGGGGTTATAGGTGTGAACCACCATGCCCAGCATTGTGAGATGTGGTACCAGGGATTAAACTCAGGACCTTGAGCTTGCCAGGCAAACACTGGAAACACTGAGCTAAATCCTCAGCCCTAGTTTTAATTTTTTGAGGAATCTCCACATTGATTTCCACAGTGGTGACACCAGTCTACACTCCTACCAACAGTGGAGAAGGATTCCTTTCTCCCCACAGCTTCGCCAACATTGGTTGTTGGTTGATTTCTTGATATCAGCCATTTTTTGTGGAGTGTGATGGAATCTTAGTATTGTTTTAACTTGCATCTCTTGAATGACCAGTGATGTTCAACATTTTTTTCATATACTTATTTGCCATTTCTACTTCTTCTGAAAAGTGACTACTCATTTCAGATGCCTATTTTTGGACTAGGTCTTTAAATTTGGGGAGTCTGATTTTTTTTGAGTTCTTTATGTATTCTAGATATTAGTCCTTTGTCTGAGGAGCAGCTAGCAAAGTTTTTTTCCCACATTGTGGGTTGTCTCTTCGCTCTGCTAGTTTCTTTTGCTATGCAAAAGCTTTTTTTTTTTTTTTTTGAGACAAGGTCTTCCTTTGTAGTTCAGGCTGGCCCTGAGCTCACTATGTAGTCTAGGCAAACCTGGAACCCAGCAATCCTCCTGCCTCTGCTTCCCAAGTGCTGGGATTACAGGTATAAACCACCATGCCCGGCACTGTGGTATGTGGTACTGATTGTTGATGGGTGTGAGTCACCACACCCAGTACTGTTGTTTGTGGTTACTGGGGAGGGAACTCAGGACCTTGCACTTGCTAGGCCGGTGCTAGACCACTAAGCAAAAGCTCCAGCCCTGCAAAAGTTTTTTAATATGATGTAACCCCAGTTGTTAAATCTTGGTGATATTTCCTGTATGACTGGGGTTTTGTCCACAAAGTTTCTGCCTACAACTGTGTCTCCCAGAGTTTAGCTCGCTTTTAGAAAGGAAGTTCCTCTTCCCACTACCCAGGAGGCCTACCACTTCCCCTACGGCTGCGCCTTCATCAGGTGCCCAGAAGAGGGCGCCATGGGCACTTCACATCTGTCCTGGCCTTTTCCAGTTCTCGGGCTCTACCAGGTCAAGACTTGTTTGGGGTAGAATTCTTTGGTAGTGTTTTCCCCTGAGTAGCTGGGGGGAGGCGTATCTCAGGGCCTCCTGTGATCCCATGGTCTGTCCTGACCAGGTGACCCGTCCTCCGGCCTCATGTCCGGCGCTCCATTTGCCAGGGTCCCTAGGATGGGTGATGAGTGATGATTAAATGATGGCAATACCCCTCCTTGGCGGTGCGCTTTATCCCCTCTTAGAGTGAGGTGGGGACAGGGTCCCACCTTCCCCGTCAGGCAGTTAGGACAAGCAGTGTCTTCCGTCCCCAGCGTGGTCACAGCTCCGACCAACTCGGGTGCTGACTGTGCCAGTCCTTGGCTTGACTGTTGTGGTTCGGACGGTTTCTAAGAAATGACAAAGATAAAAGTGTGAGGTGCCTTTAAAAGATGCAGTTAGGGGCCGGAGATTTAGCTCAGTGGTTCCAGCGCCTGCCTCCCAAGTGCAAGCAAGGCCCTGAGTTCCATCCCGGTAACCACATACAATGCTGGGCGTGCTCACTCACGCCCACCAGCAATCAATACCACATACCACAATGCCGGGTGTGGTGGCTCACGCCTGTAATCCCAGCACTTCGGAGGCAGAGACAGGAGGATTGCTGAGTTCAAGGCTTGCCTGGGCTACATAGTGAGCTCAGGGCCAGCCTGAACTACAAAGCAAGACCCTGTCTCCAAAAAAATAAATAAAAAGATGCAGTTAGGATGAGATTGTTTTCTAAAATGTTTATTTAAAATAATACGTCAAAATATGGGAAAAAGGACCAGGGTGTAGCTCCACGGGAGAACGCTTGCCTACTGTGCACAAGGCCCTGCCAGGGTTTGATTCCCAGAACAAAAGGGGAAAAAAGGCACCAAAGGAAATAAGAAGGTTGAAAAATATTATTGAATCTCTCACGGGCTGGCTGTCATGTAGGCATAAATGGTAACACAATAGGAATTCCATTTATAAAAATCTATTTTGAGTAGACTAAAATTTAAATGTAAAATGTGAAACTAAAAATTTTAGAACAAAATACCTTTCTGTCCAGGATCAGAATGTTCCTTTCCTTTGCCAGAAATTTAGCTCAGTGGTGCTGCGCCTGCTTGGCAAGTGAAAGGTACTGAGTTTGATCCCTGGTACCTTCACCTTCAAAAAAAGAATGTTTCTTTCTGTGTTGGGATAAGATCTCACTGTGTAGCCTAGGCTGGTCCGGAGAGCCTAGATTCAATCCTCCAGAGCCCTGGGACTACAGACATCCTCCTCACACCTGCAGAACAGCCTTTCTTTCTTTCTTTCTTTCTTTCTTTCTTTCTTTCTTTCTTTCTTTCTTTCTTTCTTTCTTTCTTTCTTTCTTTCT
>PVIC010030331.1:0-21957 GCA_004025085.1 Thryonomys swinderianus
AAACTTGTAACAATAATCCTGACTCAATCTCCCAAGTGCTGGGATTGCATCACCATGCTTGGCTTGAAACTCTTAAATTATAGTAAAATAATCTTTGATACAGGCTGTTAAATTTTGTAAACATTCAAATTTTACTTTCTTATACTCTTGGATTCTCTATTCTCCACAAGATAAAAGAAGAATGCATGCCAAAAACCACATGAAGGGTATAAAGTACTAAGCAATTTATTGTATCTAAGATAAAATTTTTAAATTTTTATTTCCTGTTAAGACTAGTTTGAGTGTTATTTAGTTTTGTGTTAGCTCATCGGTTTTATCACCTTAGTATTTTAATTACTAAATGTTAATAATATTTCAGTTATTTATAATCAAAAGCTTTCAAATAGCAGTAAGAGTATTAGAAATTCACATCAAATATTATCATTTTACATCATCTATTTGTTTTCTCAGAACACTAAGCTTTGGTACAGCAAATAGCCACTATGAAGTTGTAAAAACAACAGTTGAAGTAATTTGGATTGGAAAGTTAACTTCATGTTCATACCTGTACCAGCATGAACTCTCTTACCAAATGAAAAACATTAGTTAATGTTCAACATTTATTTCTATGAAAATGACTTTAGGAAACTGAGTTCATTTCTTCATCTATTAAACATATGACTAAATAAAGTTCATTATGTATACAATTATTTTTTATTTTTTCCAGTACTAGAAATTAAACTGAAAGCTTTTACCCTGAGCTATATATATCAGCCCTTTTTAAATTTTTCTCTTTTGGAATAGTCCAGGAAGGGCTCAAAGTTGCAATTCTCTTGCCTTAGCCTTCAGAGCGCTGGGATTACAGAGCCACGCACTACCAAGCCCAGCCTCTTTACTTCCCTAAT
Source organism: Thryonomys swinderianus (assembly GCA_004025085.1). NCBI lineage: Eukaryota > Metazoa > Chordata > Mammalia > Rodentia > Thryonomyidae > Thryonomys > Thryonomys swinderianus. Next base: position 885 of record PVIC010030331.1, read on the forward strand.
TCCTGTCCTTCTCCCCTTCCCTTCTTCTTTCTTTTTTCCCTCTCTTTTGTACTGGGGGTTAAATCTAGGGTCTTACACATGCTAGATAATTGCTCCACCACTGAGCTATGCCCCCAGCATACCTTATTTCTGTTTTAAAAAACAGCATTTGTTATTATTACCTACATGTCTGGACAATCCTAGATCTCTCAGCATTTACAGTTAAAATCTATTTGGAGCCGGCGATTTAGCTTAGTGGTTCCTGCATCTGCCTTACAAGCATAAAGTCCTGAGTTCAGTCCCCAGTAACCACACACCACAGTGCCAGGCGTGGTAGCTCATGCCTGTAATCCCAGCACTCAGGAGGCAGAGGCAGGAGGACTGCTGTGAGTTCAAGGTTTGCCTGGGCTGCACAGTGGGCCCAGGGCCAGCCTGAACTAACTACAAAGTGAAACCCTGTCTCAAAAAACAAAACAAAACAAAACAAAACAAAAACTTATTTAACTCCAAGAAGTAGGGACTCCCATCTCTATTCAAAGATGAGAATGCTAGTTCTCATTAGTAAGGTGAACAGTGGTAAGGAGACAAGACCTCCAACCTCAACTCCTGAACTGCTCTCCACTCCCTATCCAGTTTTTTTAAAAAAGGGCTCAGCTGGGCCGGAGGGTTAGCTCAGTGGTTCTGGCGCCTGCCTCGCAAGCGCAAGGTCCTAAGTTCGATCCCCGGTAACCACATAGAATGCTGGGCGTGGAGACATGCCCACCAACAATCAGCACCGCATACCACAATGCTGGACGTGGTGGCTCACGCCTGTAATCCCAGCACTCGGGAGGCAGAGACAGGAGGATTGCTGAGTTGGCGGCAGCTTGCCTGGGCACCATAGTGAGCTCAGGGCCAGCCTGAACTACAAAGCGAGACCCTGTCTCAAAAAAGCAAAAAAAAAAAAAAAGGGCTCAGCTAACAGGCTTAAAGCAAACAGAACCAGAGAACAACTTTAAGAAGTAAAGGTCAATTAAAGCAAACCAAACCACTCAATAAAAAGAGTATCTTGCTTTTATAAGATGACAAATTTACTACAGTGAAATATATAAATGGAACACATTTTTCTTAAATTTTCTAAAATGAGTTGTTTCCAGTTGGGCATGCCCATAATCTTAGCACTTGGGAGTCAGAAGCTGGAGGACTGCCTCAAATTTGAGGCCAGCCAGGGAATACAGTGAGTTCATGGCCAGTTTGAATAACATACTGAGCCCCTGTTTCAAAAAACAAACAACAACAACAAAAATAAAGTTGTTTCAGCTAGTTATGGTGGTACATGGCTGTAATCCTAGTATTCAGGAGGCTGAGACAAGAGGATCACTATGAGTTCCAGGCCAGCCTGGGCTATACAATTAAGATCCGATCTCAAAAAATAAACAGAACTATCTGGGCATGGTGGCTCATGCCTGAAATCCCAGCACTCAGGAGGCAGAGACAGAAGGATTGCTGAGTTCGAGGCTTGCCTGGGCTACATAGTGAGCTCAGAGCTAGCCTGAACTACAAAGTGAGACCCTGTCTCAAAAAAAAAAAAAAAAAAAAAAAAACAGAACTATAGTTATTTGAAGAAAATATATTTTAAACCATATACAAGCTCTCTCAATAAGGATATTTTGATTGGGGCCAGAAATTTAGCTCAGTGGTACTACCAGCTGCCTTGCAAGCACATGGTTGTGAGTTTGATTCCCAGTACCACAAAAAAGTATTGACTGAACATGAATTTTACGATTTAAAAACCCTCCTCATACTTTACTTCATAAACTGTATACTTGTCAGAGTTCTCCATTCATTCATTCACTCATTCATAGATAGGATCTTGATATATACATAATTCAGGCTGGCCCTAAACTCACTGGGCTTCAAGCTCATGGTGATCCTCCTGCCTCAGTCTCCCAAGTGCTAGCATTACCTGTCTGAGCCACCACACAGCTGTCAGGTTTCTAAATAAAGGTTATAGGTATAGTTCTTCATGGTGGTCTTTCTAAAGTGTCTCATGAAAATATAGAAAGTATGCATCAAACAAGTTACTGTGTTCTTATACACTGTAGTACACTTTAACCCTTTTTTCTTTTTCTGAACCTGGGTTCTCACTATGTTGCCCCAAGCTGGTCTCAACCATTCCTCTTGGTCTCAGCCTGGGACTACAAGGATTTGCCTGTCTTGTGCTATATTTTAAAAGTTACAAATAAATGCAATTTTTAAAAACAAAGCTTTTACAAGTCAGGTGTGGTAGTGCACACCTGTAGTACAAGACTGGGTAGCCTGAGGCAAGAGGATTCCAGCCTGGGCAACCTTAGTAAAATGCTATCACAACAAAACAAAACACAAATACTTTAATAATATTAAAAACTTAAATAGGTTCAGATACTTTTGGGAATGATTGTGATGATAGTTACTACATACTTTAAATGAGTAAAATGTATGATGCATGAATTATATCTTAATGAAAATATTACAGATTAAACATCCTTAATCAAAAAATCTACAATCCACAGTGTTCCCAAACCAGAAACTTATGAGCACTCACCTAAGGCCACACTGGAAAGTTCTGACCAAATGTGACAAGTTGCACTCTCAACACAGGTGAACTAAAGATATCGTCTAAAACTCCCTACAGGGTTGGGAATGGAGCTCAGTGGTGCAAAACATGCTTGACACGCACAAGGCCCATCCCTAACACCATAAAAACAACAAGAGAATGCTTCAGTCTTTCCATATAAGGTATACAAGAAACATAAATTCAAATTTTGTGTTCAGACTTCCATCCCTCCTCTAGAAATTTCATTATCCTGTATGTGGTGGCACACACCTGTAACCCCAGCACCTAGGAGGCCAAGGCAGGAGGGTAGTCATAGAGGTCAAGGCCAGTCTGAACTACAAAGCAAGATTCTGTCGCAAACAAACAAATGGTTACCTCATTATGTATATGGAAATATACCAAAGTAAAAAAAATAAATAAATAAGTGTGAAACATTTTTTTCCCAAACATTTTGGATAAGGGAAATTTAACTTATATGTATGCATGTATGTATTTATTTATTGTGGCACCAGGGATTGAACTCAGGACCATACGCTTGTGAGGCAGGTGTGACACTACTAGGCTAAATCTCCAGTCCACTGTATTTTAAAAATTCTTTCTAGAGAACAATTTGTAGATATGTAGAAAAACCTTTTGAAATGTTTGTCTATCTTGTCTATGGTTGTAGTGGGTACTGGGAATACAGCAATGACCTCATGCATGCAAGGAAAATGTTCTGGCACTGAGCATTTCTCATTTGGGACAGTGTCTCTCTAAGTTGCCCAGACTGAGTTCAGTTTCTGATGCTACACCCTTGGCTTCCCAAGTATCTGCAGCACCATGCTCAACAGTTCTTTTGGGGGAAGGGTACTGGGGAACAAATTCATCACCTTGCCCTTGCAAGGCAGGTGGTGGAACTACTGAGATAAATCCCTAACCCCCTTATATCTTTTAAGTAATTTTATTTCTAGGAATTTATTGCAATAAAGCAATCAGTCATACAAATTTTTTTTCTTTTTTTTTTTCCTTTTTGGAGACAGGGTCTCACTTTGTAGTTCAGGCTGGACCTGAGCTCACTATGGTGCTCAGGCAAGCCACCGCGAACTCAGCAATCTTCCTGTCTCTGCCTCCCGAGTGCTGGGATTACAGGCGTGAGCCACTATGCCTGGCACTGTGGTATGTGGTACTGATTGCTGGTGGGGGGAATCACCACACCCAGTATTGTTGTATGTGGTTACCTGGGATTGAACCAGGGATCTTGCGTGCAAGTGCCAGAACCACAGACCTAAATCTCCAGCTCTCGATGACTCTTTATACCTTACTATTTTTCAATTTCTGTATAAGAACTAATCTTTTCCTACCTTAAATATAGTAACTGCTATTTAAAAATCCTAGTAGCTACTTTGAAAAAGTTCAAATTTCCTATTAAAAGATGAAAATTAACAGGACCATCAGTATTCACCAAGAGTACTAAGTGTGTATATGTGTATGTTTGTATCTATACCTCAAAACTTTAATTTTATCACTCAATAAAATAAATTATAATAATTAAGGCTTAATTTTATGGGAGGTAACAACACAGAAACTATGAAGTGGTAAAAACATATGAACTCTACTTTATACATAAAAGAAAATTTACATTTTTAAAAATTGTATCAGCCAAGCATGGTGGCACATTCCTATAATCCCAGAACTCAGGAGACTGAGGCAGGAAAATCACCATGCGTTCAAGGGCAGCCTGAGAAACAGTGAGTTGAAGACCAGCCTGAAGTACATAGCAAGGCCTTGTCTCAAAACAAAAACAAAAAAACCCACTAAAATGTATGTTCATTTGAAGATTTAAAATTATAAATTCTTGCAATGGAAAGAATTATCTAGAAATACAGGTGATAGATATAGCTCAGCATCAGAACACTTGCCTACAGTCCATGAAACCCTGGGTTTGATCCTGGTACCACCAAAAACAACAAACAAACAAAAAAACACAAAACTAATAAACCTCCTCTGCACTGTATTCTTTTAACAAATATTATTGTATCATGGAAAGGAATTCAAGAGCTGGAGACAATGGATGGCACAGGTCTGTAATCACAGCACCCAGGACAGGCAGGAAGATCTAGATTTGAAGGCCAGACTGAGTGACACAGTGAGACCCTGTTATGGAAGAAAATAAAAGACAGAAAGGAAGGAAACGAGGCAAGGTGGCACACACCTGTAATCCTGTAACCCTAGTGCTTTGGGATATGAGGCAAGAGGATCTCAAACTGGAGTGCAGCCTGCACAACTTATTGAGACCCTATCTCAAAATTTAAAAAAGTAGGGCCGGAGGGTTAGTTCAGTGGTTCCAGCGCCTGCCTCACAAGCCCAAGGTCCTGAGTTGGATCCCTGGTAACCACATATAATGCTGGGCGTGGAGACACGCCCACCAACAATCAACACCACATACCACAATGCCGGAGTGGTGGCTCACGCCTGTAATCCCAGCACTCAGGAGGCAGAGACAGGAGGATTGCTGAGTTCGCGGCGGCTTGCCTGGGCACCATAGTGAGCTCAGGGCGAGCCTGAACTACAAAGCGAGACCCTGTCTCAAAAGCAAAAAAAAAAAAATTTTTAAAAAGTAAAGTGGGGGTGGTGGTGCATGCATATAATCCCAGCAACTGAAAGACTGGGACAGGAGGATCACTGTGAACTCAATGCCAGCCCAGGACCACACAGTGACTTCAAGGGCAGCCTGAACTACAAAGCAAAACCCTGACTCAAAAAACCAAAAAAATGACAAGGCATGGTGGCTCACACCTGTAATCCTAGCACTCAGGAGGCAGAGGCAGGAGGATTGCTGAGTTTGAGGCTTGCCTGGGCTACACAGTGAGCTCAAGGCCAGCCTGAACTACAAAAGCGAGACTCTGTCTCAAAAAGAAAAGTCAGGTAGTCAGGTAGAACAGTATAGTTCTTCAATTTATTCTTACTGATATTTATAAGAAGATTAGACTACAGAAATAAAGCTTACCATTTATTTTAAAACCCACACTGGATATATTATTAACAAAAAGTTATCTTACCTGCTCCTTCAAAAAATAATAGACTTGTTTCTTAAGTAAAATTTATAATGGTATTATACTGAGAAACAAATTTTGTTGCTAGGTATCAAGTTCTAAGTTCTTCTAAAGCTTCAAAAATTTTAATTGTTTCAGCATCTACAACAGACAAGATTATATTTTTGTTTTAAAAGAACCCAAAGAATATGTATCCATAGTAACCCATTTTTTTATTGACAGGGACAAATAATTTAAAAATAATCAACAGCGCCAATGAGGATTTTTTTTTAAACTTTTTGCTTCAATTAGGTATTTTTAAAATTTACAAGTGTTTTATTTTCTTTCCAGGAACATGACTGGATCCCTGATTTTTTTTCATTTTATTACTATATTATTTCATTGACAATATTAAAACAGGAAAAGTTCTGCCAAAAACTACTTTATTACACAAAACAAAAACTTCAAAGTGGGCCGGAGATTTAGCTCAGTGGTTCCGGCGCCTGCCTCGCAAGAACAACATCCTGGGTTCGATCCTGCTAACCACATAAAATGCTGGGCGTGGTGACTCACGCCCACCAGCAATCAATACCACATACCACAGTGCTGGGTGTGGTGGCTCACACCTGCAATCCCAGCACTCAGGAGGCAGAGACAGGAGGATTGCTGAGTTAGAGGCTTGCCTGGGCTACATAGTGAGCTCAGGGCCAGCCTGAATTACAAAGCGAGACCCTGTCTCAAAAAAAAAAAAAAACAAAAAAAAAACTTCAAAGTAACTTGGGCCAATTCATTTAGGTATGTAAAAATAATGTGTTCATATGCTATATGTACATGAACAAAATTTTTTAAAAATCACCCATAAACACCTGTAGCAACCCCTTGAACTCAGTGCCCTAAACGTGCCTGCCCTTGAGCACTCTCCCTCACCTTCAACTTTTACAGGAAGAAAGAATGTGATATGCTATCTGTCATGAAGACTGGAACTTTACTCCTGTAGGACTCACTTTCTTCTTTTCTTTTTTGAGGCAGAGTCTCACGATGTAGTTCAGGCTGGCCTCAAACCTACTATGTGGCCCACGCTGACCTTGAACTTCTGATGTTCCTCCTGGCTCAGTCTCTCAAATGCTGGGATTACAGGAGTGCATCACCAAACCTGGATGAACTGATTTCTCTCGTAATATAAGGCAGTTGGACTATTCCATTAAACAACCGTACAAGGAGTATAATTCAGGAATTCTAATACTTAAACTAGCAAAACTCTGCTAACCTAAATATTAATATTCCAAATCATGGAATACTATATGACTCTTAAAAATAAGCTGCAGGGGGCTGGAGGGTTAGCTCAGTGGTTCCGGTGCCTGCCTCACAAGTGTAAGGTCCTGAGTTCGATCCCCGGTAACCACATACAATGCTGAGTGTGGTGACTCACACCCACCAGCAATCAATATCACATACCACAGGGCCGGGCATGGTGGCTCATGCCTGTAACCCCAGCACTCAGGAGGCAGAGACAGGAGGATTGCTGAGTTCGAGGCTTGCTTGGGCTACATAGTGAGCTCAGGGCCAGTCTAAACTACAAAGCGAGACCCTGTCTCAAAAAAAAAAAAAGAAAAAGAAAAAGCTGCAGGTCCCGTGTGCTAATAAAAAAAGATGTCATCAGCAAACTATTAAAATAAAAAAGCAAAATGCAGATAGTATGGCCCCATTCATATGGATTTTAGGATACATACACAAATATGCAGGCACACATTTTTTTTTTTAAAAGATACTAAAAGGGATAAGGATGTAGCTCAGTGGCACAGCAGTTCCCTAGTATATATAAGACCCTGGGTTCAATTCCTACTATCTTAAAAAAAAAAAGAAAAGAAATTGAAAAACTATGTCCATCCCTCAGTATAAAAGAGTGAGAGCAACAGAGGGATGAGAGGGAGAGAAAGGAAGGAAGCAATTTATTCATGCAGGTTCCGTAAATAGAAGACACCTGACTCCAAATACTATTTAAATGCTTACTAACATATTGGAGTTAAACTATTCAAATTCAATTTCTCCCTTTGCAGAAAAAGGAGTTAAAATTACTGGTAAAACTGTTGCGAGTCTAACAGGAAATCATACATGTAAGATACACAGCATTGCACACTCTAACAGGGTAGCAAATGTAAGCAGCTACAAATGTGATTCTTATGAATAGTATTAGGAACTCTATAAATTACTATCTATAGGGCCAGATTTGAAAGTTGATCATCAGTCTTGCTGACAATCAATCTCCTTTATTCAAAACTTATCCAGTCTGATCAGGTAAAAAGAACATTTATTAATATACAGTTAAAAATGGAAGTTATCAAAACAAAACAAAACAGAAAGTTATCACAAGTAGCAGAAGTGGTAATCAGAGGATAGTTTGGGTTATAGGTGTCTAACAAGCCTTCTTCATTAAGTGGAGACCTGTCTCCAGGGAATCAGAACACTCACCACAGCTCCTTCCAACTTTCAAGATGATTTTTTCTATTTTTATGTACGAAGATTGTTCATTCTCCTAAACATTATAGAATTGGTAGTTCATATACATAATTTACCAACTAATTAAAAATAACAGGTCAAATGGAGCAGAAATATAAATGAGAAACCTCCATAAATATAAATTCCAATGAAGCATACAGAATGACTTTTTAAAAATGGAATTTGTTCTCACAAAATTTCAAAAAAATTCAGGCTAAATATTATTGACTCAAAGCACTCCCAGTTACATAAACTTAGTCTTAATCTTTAGAGTACTCTCAGAAAGTACCACTCTGTCAATACCCAATTTAATTTTTCCAACAAACCAAGAACACATCCTAAGATTCTCTGAAACAGAGATCATTACTATTAGGACAGATGAAATCAGTACATGATACAATTGAATGTAGACTACCATAGTGCATTTTCAACAAGACTTCCTGGTAATAGCAGTTTCAGTATCAATGTGATGGGTTAAAGTTTGGATTACTCCATTACAATTATAAAACAACAAAACGTCGTACACTTTTAACTGTTCTCTATATGAAAATAAAATGGATTCTAATACCTATTCTTCTACACTCTATTTGTCTGGCTCTAAGCCTTTAAAACAGTAATTTCTGAGCCATACAAGTGGTTACATTTGAATACATTAAAGTAGTTACTCTGTAGCTTTCCTCTGAGTGGACTTTAAAAAAAACTGGCAACTCAAGGAAGCTCTAAGAACTGTACACCTACTACATAGATCATTGCCCTATGCTGAACTGGCATTTGGAGTCTGTATTGAGCTATGTGGAAGCAAAGGGAAGAAGTGAGGGGAAAAGTTTATTTAAAAAAAAATAAAGCACTATCCTTAACACATCCACCACCTACAAGCGCCATCAGAAATACCATTACGCTCCTTTCTAATTTTTCAGCATTGAAAATACAGCAAACAGATAATCTACTACAAGCAGATCTTCCTACTCCTCACCCCCACAGTGTTTGGCCAAGAGCACAGCCCCAAGTAAAATAAGCGATGCAATTTCCTTGTTTACTTAAAGAATTGCAGAAAACATGTTGACTGCTTTTGAGTCTTTTCAAAGCAATCAATATTTAAACGACTTTTCACAATCACGTTTGCACGTTTGAAGTATGAGAGTAGTAACAATTCCTTCAGCTGGTAAAAATAAATTTACAAGAAGGGTTAAATTTTACACTGCAGTTCATCAGTATGCCTTGTTTGCAACCAGAAGAGGGAAAAGAGGGGAGAACAGCAAATCACACAAGATGGAAAACCTCGCTACCTCCTTTGGTGGTTATGAATAATTGTAAAGAACCCAAGAGGTGAGGGAAGAGTTCGTGAATAGACAGAAGGGGAGTTCACAATGTGAGCTGGTCCCTTTCAGATTCACACGGATGTCGGCGAGGAAAAGGAATTTATTTACACTGCAGTATCTGGCAGCAAACATGGCTGCCCCTGCCCCCTTTACATCGGAACAGTCCTCACTCCCTCACCAAAATCGTCAAATTATGGCCATGTCTGTCTCCCTACCATAACACAAACACATCCAGCCTTCCCTCAAAACGGTAACACCCACACCTCCCTCAATTCACAACAATCACAACCAGAACCAATAGCTTCTCTAGCTAGCTTGAAATAAAAGGCAAGAATACACACAAATATAAGAACAAAAGGCACTCCTTCTCACACTTTAACAACCTCCATCCCCTGCTAGTCCTCCCACTCGGTGACGCTCTGTCCATCATTCTCACCCTTTCAACATTCGGTTAATTGCATTCCCTAACCCCATTCTGTGTCTTCCAATTTCCTACGTGTATTTCCTATCCTCCCAGTGCATCCTGTCTCAATCATTTCTCATCCTTTTTCTCTAGCCCATCTTCCCCTCCACTTTCATTCCCTCATTTCTCCGGAGATTCTCCAAAGGCACCCCATTTGCCCATCAAATTTCATTCTCCTTACCCAGTCTCTCGGTTCCCATAGCCCACCCCGACCACCCGATTCGCAGTCGCCCAGGTCCCTAACCTCCTCCGAATCTAACTCTGCCCCGGCCCCCTCCTTATCCCCGCCCCCATCCCACTTCTCCTCCCGAGCCCCAGCCAGCGCCGCCACAGCCGTCACCCCGATCTCGCGTCCCCGCCCCACCCCCGATTCCCTCCACACCCCCACCTTGCCATCTGCCGTCCCTACCAGGCTGCCCTCCAACCTCTGGGCCACCCGCTTCTCTCCCGTCCCCGGGCTACCCCTCACCCTTGCCCCATCGATGCCGAGGCAGCCCCCTCCCACCATGCCCTTCCTCACGACACGCGCGCGCGTGTACGTATACACACACACACACACTTTACCTTCAGTTTGTTCCATTCTAACCCCCGGGCCGTGTCAGCGCGATTACAGAAGAGACACGGAGGCCCGGAGTTGGGCTGGGTTACCGGCAGGGGCCGCGGCCGCGGCCGCGGGGGGAGGAGGCGGAACCAAGCTAGGCCGCAAGAAAGCCCGGGACTAGATTTCCCCCGCGCCGGACGCCCCTGCCATGGCGGCCGGCATCGAGGAGGGCCACGGCCGAGCCGGGCCGGGCGCGCTGCGGGAGGAGCGAGGCTGCGGGAGGTGGCGTGGGAAGGTAGGCGGCGGGACGGGGTCGCCGCGCTGCCTCCGGTACCCGAGCGGAGCCTGAGGTGACGGCCCGGCCGGCAGCGGGGTCCCCGGGGCTCGCTCGGAGTCCGCTCGCCCTCCGCGGCGCCCTGCGCTCAGCCCCCGGCCTCGGCCTCCGCCCCCGCCCCCGCCTCCGCTCTGGCCGCAGCTCCCGCCGCCGCTCCCGCCGCCGCCGCGCACAAAGCCCCCCCGCCGGCTCTCGGGCGCCGCCGCCAAATCCTCAGTCCCTCATTGGGCGCGGGCCGCGGCGCCTGCCGGGAAATGCAGTCCGGGCCCGGGGCTCCGGGGGCGAGAGGAGGCGGGAAGGCGCCGGGCGAGCGCGTCGGGACCGGACAGACCGCCGGCGACCAGGCAGCGTAGGGACAGGAAGAGACGAAACGAAAACAAAACCAGACGGAGGGCGGGAGGGGCGGGGCCTGTGAGGCGCGGCTAGGCTCGCGAGTGTCCTCCAGTCTTTGGAACAAGCAGCGCGTTCGGCGCCATATGGAACTCCTAGAGCGCAGTGCCGGGCAGCTGCGGGCGGCAGGAAGAGCCGAGGCTCTGGGCGGCTTAAGAGTGTTGGGCAAGAGCGGGGCTCGGCGGACGCCTAGCGCACTGTCTCTGCCCGACAGCTGTCAGGGCAGGGAAGGCGCCAGACCAGCAGTCTGCGCCTGGACCCCGGGCGGCGACTCGGGACCCGAGCCGGCGGTCAGCCCCGGGCGTCCGTGCCCGAGGCCCCGGGTCCGCGCGTGCTTCCTGCTCGGCCCGCGGCCCGGGGACTTGTGGGTAGCGACGAGCACGTCGGCGCCGCCGCCCCCGGGCCCGGGCAGAGCTCGGCGCCGTCACGTGCCTCCTGGCTGCTCCTGCAGGCCCTTTGCGGCGAGTGACGTGGGGCGCTGTCCTCCACGCGCGCCCAAGGAGAGGCGGAACGGGAGGCAGCAGGCTGAGCTTCTAGGGCCCCGCGTTCTGTGAAACGGGAAACAATGGACTGAGCCAGGCGTGGGACACGGCAGAGCAGTCTTGCGGGGGCGAGCAGATGTGTTTCCTGGGCCCAGAGGTAGTGACAGCGTCGCTGCACCGACGTGCACGTACAAAGGACGTATGCAGGAGGCAGACGAGGAAACCAGACCGTGCTCTGCTCTGTGTTCTGGGAATTCAAAAACCGTATCACTGCCAGACATCATACTCTGCGTAGACAGTGCCCGGTCTATTGGGTACCATTACAAGAAATTCCTGATAGCTTTATCTTAAAATGCCACTTGGGAAATTTGAAGATTCTTATAATCGGTTATTTCGTGGTACTGGTGGTTGAACCTGGGGCTTTCAGGTTCAACTAAAAGTCTAAAGTCCCGGTCTCTTTCTTTCTTTTTCTTTTTTTTTTGTAATAGGATATTGCTAAATCATTGAATGATCCAGATTGGGCTTGAATTTATGTAGCTCAATTATTTAATTTTTATTTATTTATTTTTGGAGCATCAGGAATCTAATTCACGACCTTGCACTTGCAAGGCAGGTGCAGTACCACTGAGATAAGTCCCCAGTCCGTTCTATTACTTTAGTGGGCATTAATTATGTATTAATTTAACAAAACCCTGTTAGTACTAAGGGTGAATTCCTTCACAGTAGTGCACACCTGTAATCCCAGCACCATGAGGCTGAAGTAGGAGGATTCAAGGCCAGCCTGGCCTACCTAGTAGGTTCAAGGTCTGCCGGGAATACGTAGCAAGTCCAGAAGTATAACTAGAGTTGATGCTGCTTCTGGCAGTTCTTCAATTTGCCACTGGCCAACATATCTGACTATATTAACCTGGTTAAATAGAAAATTATCATGGCAGAAAAATGTGCCACTCTAGACGATCTGCCCCTTCTCCACTTCCTCAGCTACCACACTGTCTCAAAAAAACAAAAACAAAAAAAACCCTCAAAGATATTGAAAATGGTTTCCATCGCTATTAACGTTTATTGTTAGACTGATTGATTGAGAGACAGCATCTCGCTTTGTAGTTCAGGCTGGCCCTGAGCTCACTATGTAGCCCAGGCAAACCTGGAACTCAGCAATCCTCCTGCCTTTGCCTCCCGGGTGCTGGGATTACAGGCGTGAGCCACTATCACACCCGGCTTTTAAACTATTTTTTAAACCTCTGTTTTATGTAATATCAAAAATCATATATTAAAAGCACATTTTCGGGCCGAGGGTTAGCTCAGCAGTTCCAGTGCTTGCCTTGCAAGTGCAAGGCCCTGAGTTCGATCCCGATCCCAGTAACCACATACAATGCTGGGCGTGGAGACTCATGTCCACCAGCAATCAATACCACATACCACAGTGCTGGACGTGGTGGCTCACGCCTGTCATCCCAGCACTCGGGAGGCAGAGACAGGAGGATTGCTGAGTTCAAGGCTTGCCTGGACTACATAGTGAGCTCAGGGCCAGCCTGAACTACAAAGTGAGACCCTGTCTCAAAAAGAAAAAAGCACATTTTCATTATGTCTTTTTAAACAGATGACCAGCAGCTAGACGGGGTCTAACTGAACCTAGTTTGGCTCTATCTCCTGGAGAGATAGATTCAGTTAACCTTATTTTTGCTGGGTGTGGTGGCTCACACCTGTAGTCCCAGAATTCAGGAAGCTGACACAAGAGAAGTGCTGTAAGTTTGAGGCCAACCTGAACTACACTGAAGACTCTGTCTCCAAAAAACCAAAAAATAAATACATAAGAAAAAATTAAAACAAATTAACCCTTTTTTCTCTGTCATTCTTTCTACCTCCATCCTTCTTTTCCCTCCATCCTACAATATTGATATGTTGATAAATTTACTTTGCTTGCTTAGCACCTGGATTTTCCCTTCAAGGAGAATCTAGTACATTGTCCCCTGGGACATTATTTTAGACTGTTTCAAATACCTCTGCTGACAACAAAGATTTAAAATTGAAATTATGTGAAGTAAATGTATAAAGTCTTCCTGCAAAACAGTATAAAATATTGTTAGTATTTGATGTAAAGCAACATCTAAGGAAATGAGCACAAAGAATGATGATTGACATCTAGCATCTAACAGATGTAGTAATTTCAGTATCTGATATCTTCTGTGGTTGAGAACATGCTATTCTTGGCCACATAAAATGGAGATGCAAGCCAGGTGGGTGCACATCTGTAATTCCAGCACTTGGGAGGATGAGTCAGGAGGATTATTAAGAGTTTGAGGCCAGCCTGCGCTATATAGCAAGACCCTGTCACAAAAACGTAAAATATAAAAAATGAGCAAGCAGTTCACCTAACATAATACTTAGATTGGGAAAAACAAAACGGGGTGGGAGGGGGTGTTGGATTGTCTTCTGTAGATAATATAAATTAAATCACTTGTCCTGAAAATCAGAAATAGCCAAGCACGATTACAGAAGGAGGCGGACATTACTTCTAAACACGTGGAGTTTACGAAGAAGGTTGCCTAATGCTTCCTTTTTAAGACGCGGTTTGCCGAACATGGCTGGAGGAGGAAACCTAGCGCATCTTTTCAAATGTTGGGCATGGAACCGTTCATCTGGTCTATGAATACTTAATGATTTTCTCTGTGCCCAGATGTAAGTTAATACAATGCATGAATAAAAATATTTCCTGGTGTAAAATGTCTTCTAATGAATTGAAAGGAGTGTTTTGACATCTTTTTTATGATCTTTCCCAGAAAAGTACATGTATGTGTAACGCAATGATTCACTTATGAAATCAATGTTAAAATCATACTTATCTTTTAAAGCTGAAAAATTTGCCATCGGACATCTTCACGGGGTGGGGGGTAAAGAGGAAGAAGGCCCTGTAGATTTTCACTTGGTAAACAGACCTTGAAGTGAAACCTTTCTGTGCAAAGCTGCCCATTAGACATGCGCAAAGGGACCTCTAGTGGCCGAACTGATAAATTTTGCCTAGTTTACATAGTTGAACACTTGGATATCACCTGGAAGATGCTTTGTGGATTTTTAAAAAGCGGCCTGGATTTCTTACTGAAATTAAATACTCACCATCTTCCATTCTTTTTTTTTTTTTTTTTTTTTTTTTTTTTGAGACAGGGTCTCGCTTTGTAGTTCAGGCTGGCTATGTAGCCCAGGCAAGCCTCAAACTCAGTAATCCTCCTGTCTCTGCCTCCCGAGTGCTGGGATGACAGGCGTGAGCCACCACGCCCGGCACTGTGGTATGTGGTACTGATTGCTAGTGGGCGTGAGTCACCACGCCCAGTATTGTATGTGGTTTCCGGGAATCGACCTCAGGACCTTGCTCTTGCGAGGCAGGCACCAGAACCACTGAGCTAAATCTCAGGCCCCCATCTTCCATTCTTAACGTGCTGCCCAGATGAGTAAAAGTCTGGAGCTGGCTCACGTGAGAAGAGGACTTCTCTGTGAGAAAGGGATTCCTTGTCTGGCGTTACAATCACTAAGATTTCGTCTTTAAGAGACCAGATAAAATGGAGGGGAAGAGACAACAGGTACAAAAATATTTCTAGATTTTTCAGTTTCCCAAGATGGCTCAACTGCCCACCCTAGGAGCCGAAGAGTCCCCAGATGAAGACGCGAGCCCTGCAGTTGCAGGAGGGAGACAAACCTGGCACGGGGGTCACTGCCTAGACGGCCGCGCGCCCAGGTTACCTCTGCGTGAGGCCGCCGCCACTGGGCGCTCTCCCCACGTCACCTCGTAACTCCTTTAACGTACAGTTTAAATACGGGGATTTCCACACAAACGTACACAACACCTGTTAAGAGAACATTTACAAAGCTATTTCCTTCGTGTAATTCCCAAATTAAAATGTCCCCGCCTCCCCGCCTCGGGCCCTGGAGAAGAAGGAGAGGAACATTTTCCTTTCTACTCCCGCCCCTCCGCTACCCTTCAATCTCTTCCCCTGGGGTCCCCCCGACGCTCCAGAGGCGGAGGGGGTGGGGAGAGTGACGTCATCCGCGAGCCACGACGGTCTCCATGGCGACTGCCAGACGTTTACACTAGGGTGAGAGGCTCTGTAACCAACTTTCACTCAGGAGTTTCCCCGAGAGTTAGCCACAGACAGTAGCATGCGGACAGGCAGCAGGACATTGGGGCTGGGCTCCCCGGGCAGCACTGACGCCGAATTCAGCGAAGCCTTCCGCTTTCGGGAAGGAGACCTGATAACCTCACGGGATGCGGCGGCGAACGACGCCCGCCCTCCGAACATTTTGAGAGCTCATTGGCTGGCAGGGTCATCGCTCAGTGATGTCACGAGAGGTGGAGCCATAGGGACGGCCTCCAGCCCTTCTGGCTCGCGGATGTTGGAGGAATTGGGAAAGGCGGGGAAGCCCGCGGCGACAGTTCCGGGAGCCAGCCCGGGAGGTGGGGTCTGGCGGGCTGAGTCCTCGGCGGTGACGGGCTAGTCCGCGCCTGCGTCGTTGTCGCCGGGGCCCGCCGCTCCGCTTCCATTCACCACCGCGCTCTCCTCAATCCTCCGTTCCCCCCGCCCGGCCGCTCAAACTCGAGAGCTCGGTCTCCTTCCCCCCGCCCGCACTTCGCTGCCGAGTTTCCGTTCCGCGTCCGGCGCGCATCGTGCTCATCTTCGATCCCGCCACCGCATCAGCGGCTAGGGTCGCCGCGCTCGTTCCCGCCGCACCCTGCACTCTCCTGCCCCGCAGAGCCCCGAGCCCGCCGAGCGGCCCGCGCCGCCCCGCGCCACCCCGCGCGTTCGAGAGCCGCCGGCGGGGAGCGACGAGCCGCACGCAGAGGTGACCGGCCGGGCAGTGGCCGCGCGTAGGGCCGGTCTTCCCGCCCGAGCGGAGCGGAGCTCTCTGCGAGAGGCTCGGTGGCGGATGCTTCCGGCCAGGAGGTGCTCCGTTAGCCGGGTTGATGGCAGGACAGCAGAGTCCACAGCACGAGACGCAGTTCTCAGGCTTCTTGCTGACCCTCGCTGAGAAGCGCCAAGGATTGAACCGGGGTCTTTGCCCTGAGCTTACATCCCAGGCCCGTTTACTTTATCCCACGTTTCATATAAGGCCTCGCTAAATCGCTGATTTGCCTAGGCTTTCTAATTTGTCATCCTCCGGCCTCAGCCTCCCGGAGTGTGCCACTACTCCAGGCTTGATGAAACTTCAGCAAGCTTGCTGCTTTGCTTTTTGTCTTTCTTTCTTTGTCTAATTATTTATTTGATTCAGCATATTTAAAAATACAGAGCAGGGTGTGGTGGTGCACACCTGTAATCCGAGCATTTGGGCGGCAGGAGGATCGCTGCGTGTTCCAGGCAAGCCTGAGCGACACAGTGATGTCCAGGCCAACCTGAAGTACATCCTGTCTCCAAAAAATCAAATAACTAAATAACTAATAAATAAACAAGCTCTGTTGGGGCTCTAGTGAATTGCTAACACTGGAAACTGTCTTCTCTGTGCTTAAACTATTAGTAGGAGCCGTATATATCTTTGGTGCTCCATCAATGAACTTAGTGAGTACTTTCACTTAGTTTTTTTTTTTTTTTTTTTGCTTTTTGAGACAGGGTCTCGCTTTGTAGTTCAGGCTGGCTCTGAGCTCACTATGGTACCCAGGCAAGCCGCCGCGAACTCAGCAATCCTCCTGTCTCTGCCTCTCACTTAGTTTTTTTAAAAATTGAAAACAAATCCAAGATATTTGCTTTCTACTGTATTTTTAGGCTACAAAGAGGAGTGTCTTCCTAAATATTGGGCAACTGTTCAAGTTAAATTACTAGATATTATGAACCAGAAATAAAAATGTCTATATTGTCTTCATGAACATCATTAATTTATAGATCATATTTATGCATTGGAATCACCAAGTACCATTTTCACATCCAGAGGTAAGAAAAGATTATGATTGTTGAAAATGAATTTTAATAAGTTGTGCATCTTGAATGTGCAAATTTTCTACCTGTACAGTAGTTAAATCTTGACTTTTTCACTGACTTTTAAAATACTGAATTGTTTGCTTCTTTTGCCTAGGTCTCTGTGTTGATTGGTTGAAACAAAAATAAGTATGGCTTTCTACAGTTGTAATTCAGTCTTAGCTAGTGCCCGAACAAGGTAAGCTTCGGAACCTCTTGCCACTATGTATAGGAACTTCATTTTTTTCTGATGGAAAAGATATGTATAGAAGGATTGGCTTTGTACCTGCTTAAAACTTTGCTAATTTTAACTGTGTTTGTTCTTAGGAAGCTAACATTTCAATATATTTAAAATTACCTACAGTTTCCTCTATGCTTTATAATTCAAGCTGAGTAATTTTCTAGATGTGTGGTACAGGTAAGATACAAGATTTAATGGTCTTAGAGTGACGCCAGTATAACTGATGAATGTCAGTGAAGCCCTTAAAGTAAAAAGTAGTAAAATGGCCAGTGAACAAGCCAGTTCTAGGGCATATTCCTGCCCCCACTAAAATCTATTATTATTTATTTAGTCAGAGAAATATTCACTAAACACTATGTCAGGTACATTATACATTCTCCCTTTGAGTCAAAGAGTGTTTTTATCTTGGCATGTTTTAAAAATAGGATGTGAGAATGGCAAAAAATATTTTTGCCAAAACAAATCTCTGCCAGTTTTCTTTGCTTGCATCTTTAATTTTTATTTGCAATTTGGTATCCCAGTTTAAATGAAGACTGTGGGCTATTGCAGTACTAGAATATAGCGATCCTTGGGTAAGGTGCTCAGTACTTATTCTTTTTTTTTTGCTTTTTGAGACAGGGTCTCACTTTATAGTTCAGGCTGGCCCTGAGCTCACTATGGTGCCCAAGCAAGCCGCTGCGAATTCAGCAATCCTCCTGTCCCTGCCTCCCGAGTGCTGGGATTACAGGCGTCAGCCACCACGCCCGGCATTGTGGTATGCGGTGTTGATTGTTGGTGGGCGTGTCTCCACGCCCAGCATTATATGTGGTTACCGGGGATTGAACTCAGGACCTTGCGTTTGCGAAGCAGGCGCCGGAACCACTGAGCTAACCCTCCGGCCCTCAGTACTTATTCTTAATGTTCTTGAGGAATTTTAAGTGGAAGGTTATTTTGGCTGTAAGTTCTTCTCATTTGATTTGGCTTTTTGTTTAATTTTTTGAACTTACTGTGTTACCCAGGCTGGTCTCAAACTTGTGGCAGTACTCCTGCCTCAGCTTCCTGAGTGCTGGGATTATAGGTGTGCACCACCGTGGCCAGCTATTCTTATTTGAAAGAGACTATAGATACAACATAGACGAAACAGTATTAAATGAGTGATTAATCTCCACAGGGACCATGAAATCTTTCATTAAAACATTCATCTCATCTATGGAGTGGCTATAGACATAAGTCTTCCCCCTATTTTATCAAAGTAGGTACAGATAATACTATAATCCCAAGCAAAAAGATGTATGCTAAATTTTATTTATTTATTTATTTATGAGTCAGGCTTCTCACTGTGTAGTTCAGGCTGGCCCTGAGCTCACTATGCAGCCCAGGCAAGCCTCGAACTCAGCAATCCTCCTGCTTCTGCCTCCCATGTGCTGGGATGACAGGCATGAGCCACCACGCTCAGCTGTTTGCTAAATTTTAAAGTTAACAGCTGGAAAAAATATCAACAGCTGGAGAATATCTGACTTGTGAAAAATTTTAAACTTTTTTTGTGGTACTGGGGATCAAACTCACAACCTTGTGCTTCCAAGGCAGGCAGTAGTGCCACTGAGCTAAATCTCTGACCTGGATATATGACTTCTAATATAACACTTTATTCTTAAGCAGTAACATGTGCTGCGTATGGTTGCAGATGCCTGTTACCCAGCACTCAGAAGGCTGAGGCAGGAGGATCACTGTAAGGTTGAGACCAGCCTGAACTACAAAATGAGATACTGTCTGAAAAAAACTAAAAAATCCCAAAATCCAAAAAAAACCATAATAACATTCTAAAAGAACATACTCAACCATAGAGCATACTGTTTTTAAATGGAGTAAAAGCATATTTGCATTCAGGCGTGTAGCTCAGTAGATTTAGCACATGGTTATCATGTGTGAGGCCCTGGGTTCAATCCCAACAGCACCCTAAAATTTGTCTATATATTAATATACATCTTTGTTTATTAATGAACATTAGCTTCTTATAGATCAAAAAGAATTGCTTTTCTTTCCCCAAAATAAAATGTCTATTTCTTTATTTTCAAGTTTGCAGTAGTATGTGTCCACTTCTGAGAATGTTGTTCTTCATTCCAGATTCCCCAGCCATTTAGTCCAGCCCGTCTGCCAGTCTTCTTCCCCATCACTGGCATTTCTTCACTTGCCAGATTCTCACTTAAATAAGATGTGCGTGAAGAACTATGGAAGCAAGAAGCACTCTTACTTTGGTCAGTCAGGCACTAAAGCACTTTGCATACGAACTAGACTCATGCAAAAGCTACACACATCAGCTTCCTGGTTGCATCAGAGCTATGGGGAAACAAAGCGAGACCAAACCCCAGAGCAACCCGAGGTGACCAGCCCTCAGCCCACAGAAGACACAGGGCCGAAGATTAAAGAAGGAAAGAGGTCTTTTAGACAAAAAGTTGTGCATGAACTTAAGTATTATTACAATGGTTTCTACTTTGGAATGACACCAAAGTGGCTGCCAGAATGCTTTGGAGGCTGCTGCATGGACAGGTGCTGACTAGGAGAGAGAGATGAAGGGTAGGCAAGAATCATACCTGAACGAGAAACTGTGGAATCAAAATGTACTATCTGGGAAGCTGGACGTGGTGGTGTCTACTTATAATCCCAGCATCTGGGAGGCTGAGGCAGAAAGACGCAGAAAGATTCAGGTTTAATGTGTGGATTAGAAACACAAAAGTTGTTAATGTATTAAGCATATATGTGTCTTTTTAAAAAACAATTTTTGAAGTCAACTACACTGGCATGCCCCGGTAGTCCCAGGTACTATAAGGAGACTGAAACTGTAGGCTCAGTTGAGCCCAGGAGTTCGGGACCAGCCTAGGCCAGCTAGTGAGACTGCTGCACAGTGTTACTTAATGAAAGCCAAGGTATCCCTATGCTTTGACTGTGCTAGATTTCCCAAAAATACTCCATACATTTTGCTCCTGAGACACAGTGAAGAGAAAAACCCCACCTTTTCGTTTTATAAACCTGTTTTGGGTTTATGGTACTTTAAGAACCATGGCAGGCATTATTTTTTTACATGTCTTAAAAATTAACTATTGTTGGGCCGGAGGGTTAGCTCAGTGGTTCCGGCGCCTGCCTCGCAAGCGCAAGGTCCTGAGTTCGATCCCCAGTAACCACATATAATGCTGGACATGGAGACACACCCACCAACAATCAATGCCGCATACCACAATGCCGGACGTGGTGGCTCA
The DNA here is from genome assembly GCA_004025085.1 of Thryonomys swinderianus. Classification (NCBI taxonomy): domain Eukaryota; kingdom Metazoa; phylum Chordata; class Mammalia; order Rodentia; family Thryonomyidae; genus Thryonomys; species Thryonomys swinderianus. The sequence continues at coordinate 21,885 of PVIC010030331.1, forward strand.
CATCTGTAATCCCAGCACTCGGGAGGCAGAGACAGGAGGATTGCTGAGTTCGCGGCGGCTTGCCTGGGCACCA
>PVIC010030332.1:6260-22067 GCA_004025085.1 Thryonomys swinderianus
TGAGTAAAGACTAAGAGGATTTAGTAAAGTAAAGCAGGGCAAAAAGATTTCCAGGCAGAAGAGTAGCAATTGCAAAGGCCCCAAGGTAGAAGGCGCTTGACAAAACAATTCTTTTAAATTTTACACTTCAAATATACACAGTACGTTTCTAAACTTGACACAAGACATCAATACAGTAGGTTTGACCTACTTCCTTTCTTTAATTCCTAGACAGCAATTTTATTATCTAAAGCCTTTGAGGATTACTGTTTTAAGGGAACTGGAACAGGCTAGTGCTAGTAGTCCAAGAAAACTAGAATGACTGGCTCAAAAAAAGTTAAGATAATTCCTCCAAGAATGGAATTTGCTTACCATCCATTCAGGGTATATTCAGGACAATTTTCTAAAAACCCTAAGCAAAAATACTCGAGCTATCTTTTGTAGATATTATTTCAAGAAGAACATCCAATTCACTCTTGCCTTATGGCAATTCGCTGTCTAATTCTCAGACCAGATTTGAGCTTGCAGCTCTCTGGCCTGGAAGCAATAAGCCTTCCTACCACCTGATGCTACAGGTGTGTGGCCGTGTGCCTCCGCTTCTGCATCCACTGTGACAAGACCTTGTCTCGCTTGCTCAGTGAGGCTTCTTTGGAGGACTCAAACTACTTGACCTCTATGTAATATTTGACATTGGTGTTGATCAACTCCCTTCCCAAATTTTCTCTCGCTTTTGCTGTCATGACATGACCTCTCACTAATGTCAAGTGTTCTTTCCTAGCACCCTCCTTCCTGTGATACTCTTTTAAATGGCCATGCTCCCCAAGGTCTGTTTTAATGCTTTTCTCTCCCAGAACTGGCTCTCACTATGATGCTTCTAACATTCTCCTGGTGTTAGATAAGTGAGCTATTTTCACCGCTATCCTATGGCCATTACCACTGTAACTTATAAGTAACGTTACCTGCTAAGGGTTAAACAGATACTCAACAGCATCGTGAATTATGTTAACCATCTAGAAAAGGAAAAAGATTGTGGGTGAACACAAAACTTAAATATCCAAGCTGGGAATGCCCGCTAGGGAGTAGCTTCATCCCAGAACAGCATACTGGGAGTAAGATGCAAACTAAGAAAACTGGATTCTTGAGTGATCATATATTGCTCCTTCTGAAGAAAGACATGAATGGAAGGATATGGGCACTGAGTAGCCTAGAGATCTCACATACAATGTTGTCCATATGTCCCATGCCACTCTACCTATGCCTCTCTGAGAACAGAGAGAAGGAGCCATGTGGACCAAGAGGTCATATTTCCCTTCAGTTTGCCTGGAGTTAGCATTCTGGAGCCAGAGTCCTTAAGAAAAGAATCCTGTTTTTGGCATTGGGTACCACAACCCCATCCTTTTCCCCAGTCTCATGGTGGTACACTCCATGGGTACAGGTATCTGTCCCCACAAGAAGTCGTGGCTTATTGTCAATGCTGTGCTATTGTCTCCTCCAGCACCATGCACCATTCACCATGAACTTAGTTGTCCCTCAAAGGAGAACAAAAGGAAATGATTGGCTTTGGAGATTGAACTCAGGAATTAAATCACCTACATTCAAATTCCAACTTGGCCACTTCCGTGGCTACAGGTGTGCTTTAACAGTTACCTGCTTCACCGTACCTCAATTTTCATGTCCACAAACTGGGGTCATGAACTCATAAGGGTGTGAGGATTCAATGAGTTAGTACATGTCAGACATAGAACAGTGTCTGGCTTGGAGTTAAATTCTCACTATCATCTTAACAGGCAGGCAAAATACCACAAATCTCATCACTTCAGAGCTTAGCACTTTCATGTGAGTCTCTCAATTTCTGCTCATCATAGAACAATTAACTTCTCATTAAATGTTTTCCACAAAGGCAGTTACATTAGAAATGTGATGCTTATTTCTCTTTGACTATTTTTTTATTTTCCAAAGCCCTATGCAGAAGAGAGGAATCAAATGACTATGCACTAAACTGCCGTACCTTCCCCAAGGCAAAAAGCTTAATAAATCAGAACATTCTTCTAGCCAGTTTCAGTTGAGAGAACAAAATTACCTTTTGGCTCATGATATAGTTTAGGTGGAATACTTCTGTCTTAATACTAAATATTTCTATAGCCTTGTGTCTTCCTTTTGTTTTCTGTTTTGTTTTGATTTTACAAGAGGAAAATCAATTTGTAGAAAAACAGTTCTCATGCAACAGTAGAAGCTTTTGTGTACTTATTTTTATACTACCTTCAAATTTAGTTAAGCACATTGAATTTTAAGACATGGACTTAAAATGTGCATAGATATTGTTGACCAACACCTCAGTATGTTCATTCATCTAATTTCTTTGGATTGAAATCTAAACTCACCAAGGAGCTTTCTGATTATAATTTTTCTTATAATAATTTGTCTTTAGGTAGAGAATGTAGTGAACTCAAATCTTTGAAAGAATTTGGTAGTTGCATTCCTTACTATAAATTAATGAATTGGCATATTGATTGTACATCAATCTTTTATAAGATTTATAATCTTCTATAAGACAATCTCCTGCAGGAAATACTATCTGAAACTGCCCCCGGGCTCCATTTGAATGTTTCATTAAGTATAACAAGTTCAGCCTTTCCAAGTCTTAATTCTATCTTGCTCAACAACTCCATTTTCCACACTACTGCTGAAAGCTCTGGGAAACCACAGAAAGACTAGACAGAGTAGTAAAAAAAGATCTGGCTCACATTTCCACAAAAGATCTCTCTACTAGGTACAGAGAGTAAGTTGTTAGAAGGAAGGAGTGGGTACAGAGGGGCAGTAAAGAGACTGTTATAAGTCATGTAGGTCTGCAATGGCATTGGATAGACAGGAAGTAGTGACATTAGAGAGAAAAGGGAACAACTCAAGAAATACAAGGTATGATAACTAGGAGTGAAAAGTGGAAGAGATGGAGCTACCTAAGATGGCTCCCCGCATTTTGGTGGAGGTCAAGGCCATTTATCCAGAAACCTGGCGGACAAAACAGAATATCTGAGAAGAAAGATTCTAAGTATGCTTAGGGGGTGCTAAATTTGGTGCATCTCAGGGATGTTCGAGTGAACATGTCATGCAAGGAATTAAACTTAGGAGTACAGCTCAGTGGAAGAAATGGGTCAAGTACATAAATATAAACAGCATCAATATTTGTATGGCAAATATGAATACTGAATGACATTTGTATTCACGAGAATGCATAGGGGGATCACCAGGAAAATGAGTGAAGAATAAGCAAAGTGTGGGGTACTCAACTGAGACTTTAATACCACAAGACAGACAGATCTGTAGAATCTAGCAAAGGAACCTAAGAAGTAGTGCCCAGACAAATAGGAGGAAAACCAGCAGGGGAAAAATCGTGGATGTCAAGGGAAAGGACTCCTGTGGGGAGGAGAGTGGCTGAAGGTGAGTGCTGCTCCTGAGAGATCAAGGAGAAGTTTCCACCATCTTTCTCTTGGGAAACATTCTGACAGAATTGGATTATGTTTCTTTAGAAAGCTCTAGATATTGGGCCAGGGATTTAGTTCAGTGGTTCTGGTATCTGCCTCACAAGCGCAAGATCCCAAGTTCAATTCCCGGTAACCACATACCATAATGCCAGGCCCAGTGGCTTATGCCTGTAATCCCAGCACTCAGGAAGCAGAGAAAGGAGAATTGCTGTGAGGCTACATAGTGAGCTTATGGCCAGCATGAACTATAAAATGAGACCCTGTCTCAAAAAAGGAAAAGAAAAAAAGAACACTCTGGATATGCACTATAAATTCCAGTTACATTTAATAAAGAAACTTTAAAAATTATTTCTGCAGCATCAAAATGGAAAATTTGGTGTAAAAGGCACCTGTTTATCCAGGAATGTGTCATTCCAATGCCAGCCATTTGAGTGTTTCAAATATCTCAATGTTTGGCATCATATAAACCAAACAGGCAGATGTTTGGCAGTTATTTTATTCCCATGAATCATCCTGATATTTAGCATCAAGTACAAAATAACCAACAACTTTCCACAGCCTGCTAACCACATTCCCATCTTTGTAACTTAGAGCCACTGGTTGCACCTCATTCTTTTTGATTTATGCATTATTGTTTTCTTAAATTGCTTAGGACATCCTTTGTCAGTGTTGCAAGACTCACATGTATTTCCTACCACCATGAGCCAAATCCAGGTAAATTTTGACTCTGTAGTATAAGCCTGTCAAAATCCCCATATTAGGCTTTGCCCGTTTCCAAGGTGACGAAATCCTGAAGCTAGTTACTATTCCAGACCACCCAACCAGATTCCCATCATTATGATATATTTCATTTTCTATCCAATTTCAGTCCCAGAAGAAAGCCCAGAGATTGTACAGAATTGCACCATTAGACTTGCCCTTCTGTCAAACATTAAGAGGATCATGGAATAATAATGTAGAAAGAAACCTGGGGGACACATGGAATCTCTCTAATCCCCTTCAGCAGGAGATCATTTAAACTAACCCCAAGGATGTAAATGATCGCCATATTTAAAAGACAACCCCTCTCCCCCTCCTGAAGAGAAGATTCTATAACTTCCAACAAACAACTCAGTGTACTTAGCAACCTCTACCCTGTGAGCCCCTTGGAGTGACACAGCATCAACAACCATCATGTTTGGAGATTTTAAATTTCAGATAGGGTGGGAGAAAGTGACCTAATTTACAGAGATGAGTCAGATATAATACTTTGGATAATAGTCTGGAAAATATTATGAAAAAGTGAAAGCATCAAAGTACAGCCAGTTCACAGTGTTTCCCAGATTAGATTGCTCATGCCTGGAAAATCCCAGAGGTCACCCAGGGTCCACTTAGGTCAGTTCTTGAAGGGTTGTGGGAATAAACCACTATTATTAAGTATACCCTTCTTTCATGACTCATCCAGTAAATGTACAAGTAGGAGGAAATATTGATTTGAACTGAGTCTTCTCTACTTTGTTTTATGCATTACCCATGATGAACTTTTTAACAAAATTATGAATCTTTTTTTTTAAGCGTGATTAGAAGAGGCATCAGCACATTCATAGCCCATATGATTAGTCGACCTTTCAGAAACATTTGCAGAGCACCTACTGCAGGCGAGTCTAGGTGAGAAATGTTAGCCACAGGAGTGCTTACTGTGGTAAGTCTTACTATACGACAGAGACCCTGTTAGACAGCCTAGGTTCCAGGGTGAGCAAAACAGTATGGCCATGAAATTAACAAATGGAAAAAGAGAATAATGAAAGTCACACAAGCAAATATAAAATGTTATAATAATGTAGAAGTCCTCTGGGTACTTCAGATAGGAGGATTTTATCTAGTCAAGAAGGAAATTAATGATTGAAAAGCATTCAAATCACCAAGTAAGAGTGAACCAGATAAATATGGGCCAGGAAGACTATATCAGGTAAAGTAGTAAGCATGCGCAAAAAATCCTTTGCTCAAAGAGGAGGCAAGATTGGTCCTGTGGGCATCTAAAGAAGGACATCACAATTCAAACACAAAACATGTAGGAAGAATGAGGACTGTGATGACACAGGGCTGGTGTTTGTGTACAATGCTAGTAGCCATTTTTAGAGCAACAGGAAGGTATTTCAATCCCCTCAGCTGTGTATGTGTGCGAGGGAGTGGCATGGCCAGATGTGCATTCCCTAATGAGCCCCGTGCCTATGGTATGGTGACTGGCAGTAGGAGAAGGGGTAGGAACAGACATGGAAAGCCATATGCAAAGCTAATGCAGGAGCTAGCCTAGAGGTGAGGGAAGAAGCTTCTAAGATGATGGCAGTGTAATTGAAGAGAAGAAAAAGAATGTAGGGCCTATCTAGCAAGCAGACATGACCAGACTTGGTGATGAACAGGGAAGTGGCTAAGGAAGAAGGAGTTTCTGAAGACAAGTGATCTGGTTAATAGGTCTCTGGCTGCCATGCTAGCTCTGATGATGACAGCACTTGTTGAGATAAGGGACAGTTCCCCAAAGGACAGGTGGGAGTACTGACTGTGAGTTCAGTTTTGTCTGCCTTTTACCAGAAGGGCCTGTGATACATGCCAGGAAAGAGCCCAAGAAGACAGAAGGAAGAAGTATCCAAAGCACAGAGCACACCCAGGAGCTGGAGCTTCCCACTGGAAATCATTTGTATTCCAGGTAAAATCGTGTGCTGGGGGTGAGTATGCAGGCAGGAGATAACAGGCTAAGAACAAACTGCACAGATCTGTCCATCACACTATGCAGAGGAGGCAGCCCAGAAAACACAGCAGATGCCACCCAAGAGGTACATGGAAACCAAAGGACACTGACCCTGTAAAACACAGGAGGGCATGATTTCTTAGTGTCTACAAAATTTGCAACCTACCTACAACAGAAAGGAAATGGAAACTATAAATATAGATAACACTTTCACAAATCTGCTGTGTGGAATACTGGCTAATGAATGAAGATGTAGAGTTAAAATTTTATTTTTCTTTTTCAACATAAAAATGTTGAGTGTTTTTCAATACTGAAGGTAAAGACCCTGTGAAAAGTTGAAGACACAGAGAAGAAGAGCAAGCATTAGGTAAGGTTTCTGAGAAGGCTGAAGGACACTGGAGTTTTGAAAGTAGCCATTACGTGGGTTGACAAGGTTAAATTCTCAGATTATATTAAAAACAACAAGCACACAATTACAAAACCAAGCATCAGCATCACCAGCACCAGAGAAGCCCAAAGAAACCATCAGTTCTCATTGCTACCCTGAGGATAGTCATTGAAGTTAGGTGCTGCCTACTGGTGCACCCCATGGAATGTCTATCTGAGCCTGAGGCTGTCCCATCTACACCCCACACTTGTCTAACCAAAAGGGCTCAGGACCCTCAGATGATGCTGGCCAAAACTAGCAAGAACCAGGCATGATGGTGCATGTCTGTTGTCCCAGGACTCTGGGAAAGTGAAGCAAGAGAATCACAAGTTCAAGGTCACCCTGGACAACTGAGTGAGATCCTGTCTCAAAATTTAAAAATTAAAAAAGGGTTGAGGATTTAGTTGAGTACAAAACCTCTGGGTTCAATCCCCAGTTCAAAAGAAAAAAGGCAAGCAAGCTGAATATATCAACAGATGATATGGTAAAAGCTATAATATAAATCAACAGATGGTAAAAGGGATTGTGGGGATAACAGAGATCCTTCTGCCTGGTTAAGGCTTAAGAAAGATTACTGCATTGTCTTCAAACCCCATCTACTCTTTAATTCTTCGATAAATGTAGCAACTCCTCAAGGCTAGACTGGCGTCCTTTTTAAGCCGTGTTCGCAGAGCTTCAAGTGGTTAATGGGTCAGGAAGACAGGATCCCTCTCAAGGAACAGAAGTATACAGAAGAAGGCCAGAAGATAAGCCCTGAGGAATTGCCATATTCTGTGAGTAGATGGCAGCTCAGGGAGTTCTCAGAGATGTGCCATGGAGCAACGGGCCTGGAAGCAGCAAGTCTGTTCACTGGCTTTTTAGTGCAGTTCGCTATGAGAAGCATAAACAGAGGTCTTTGTGAGGTTAGGGAGCAGGTGGAGAGAGAAATAATAGGAAGAACTGGAACAGATAGAAATTTGCACCTTGTGGTTTCCAACTGCACAGTGAGAGCAGGTGTAAAATGAAGACAAGATAAAGCAAAAGCCTGAGCCAGATGCCAAGGTCCTCACCGGACCAGATGGGTGAACCAGGGCATTTGTAATATCCACCAGCAATAGAGAGGAGCAGGGAAAGTGAGCCCGCACAACCTCGGAGAAGAAAGGTATCTGCTTTCCTCTCTTTGGCTCTTGGGAAAACCCTACTTACTCTTTAAAACTCAGCACTCATTATCTGTTTGATGAAACCTTTCCCTATCACATCTTCTTCTCCTTCTCCCCTCCTTCCCGATCCTGTCCAAAATATATCACCACACCCCCACTCCTAGCATCTTGTATGTTTCTAAACAGAGTCGCAGTCACAACCCTCCTTACACTAATCACACTGTACTGAGGTTTGGGGCTAACCTGTCTAAATCTCCCATAAATGGCAGGGCTCATTTATTTATTTAGATCAGATCCAGCAGGGTCTGCATGTGGGGGGAATTGAGGAGTAAGCGTGTGTGTGCCATGGTATGGAAGAGACAAAGAGCTCTGGGATAACCAAGCACAGAACCTGACAGAGGTCATGAAAAAGGGACTGAGATTTGGAAGCTGGCTGCAGAGCAAAACCACAATACCCAGTGTTTCCCACAGACAAGGAAACTAAGTCTTAGAGCTTGCCCCCAGAACACAAACCTATAACTAGCAGAGAGGTGATCTGGCCAGTCTAACTGATGTTGAAGCTTCCACTCCTACCCTTATAAACTCTTGCTTCCTCTATGAGATGGCTTCAACAGCAGTATAGTAGGCTAAATTGTATTCTTCAAACTTCATGTTTTTCTATGTCCCCATCTCCAGTACCTACAAAGTATGACTATATCTGGAGACAGTCATTTCTTTGAAGAAATGACTAACTTTAAATAGGACCATTTTAATGGCCCAAACGTAGTCTAGAGCCTACAAGAAGAGGAAGGCTGAACACACTGAGAGACACTAGAAAGGTACACGCTGAGGAAAGACCATGAAAGGGTACAAATAGAAGGTAGCCATTCACAAGCCTAAGTGACAGGCCTCAGAACAAACCAACCATGTCTCCACCTTGATTTTGGATCTCTGGCCTCCAGATTCAGGACACCATAAACGTCCATTACTGAAACCACCCAAGCGCTAGTGCTTTTCTGTGACAGCCCTAGCAGGATAGCATAGGTGCAGAAGGCTGGGTCATCACAGGAAGGGAGAGACCAAGAAGAGAGAAGACCAGTGCTTTCTGAGCCTAGGTCGCTAGTATCACAGTAAGTAGATGAATTTGCCACAATTCCCAAAAAGCACATCTGTCCCTCCAGGGCCCAGAGGCCAGTGCCCTGAGTCTAGTGTTTCCTTCACATTCTTAAATTTCCACGGTGCTTTTCCAGAAGTCTCATTTTACACCCATCAGCCTGCCATTTCGGGGATCATGGGCATGTAGGCAGGTGTCTGGCTTGGTCCCCAGATACCATCCCCATAAACTGCAGGCCAGGAGACCTGGGACAGCTATAAGGCAGGACTGCTGTCTCTGCTCTCCCTCAAAGCTGAATCATTTATATTTTAATGGGATTATTTTCCAGCTCCACAGTTTATCTTTCATTTCATGTATCCCTTTGCCATCTGGTCCCCTTATGCTTGCATGTAGGGCTAGTGGCTTTCTTTGTCTAAGTAGATTTGTCAATAGTTTATAATTTTTCTCATCATGATCATAATATTTATTTTTCACATCAGACAAACTCTTCTGGAGCCTTGGAAGAAAGTGATTTTTTTCCCCATGATTCTCTAACCTAAAAATTTTTAAAGTAAAATAATTAATTAAAATTAGCAAGCAAAACTTTCCAAAGCAACATATTTTCCAGTTGTATCCATACTGGTAACCTCGATACATATTTTATTTACAGGGCTGTATTAGACCAAGCTGGCCTCTTTATAAAGCAAATAGCGCAGACTCATGAGGTGGAAGTGTGCTAATCTTCCTTCGAACCTGAATCCCAAATATAGCCAAGTCTTGCATCCTGGAGATTTTGCATTTCCACCTACTTTCAGGCTCTTGATTTAAATTTCTTATATTAAACCGTTTTAAGCCTTGCTGTTTACAACTCTGGCCCCCTCCCATTTGGGCCTTCTTGATTACTAACCTATCTTTCAGAAGTAAAGTGAATGCTTGCTCCTTTTTTTACCTACCAAATTATTTTGAGCTTTTTCCTCCATAAAGGTCTTTGTTATTCCAACCTTACTCCAGTGGCCAAGGGCACAGTGCACCTGTTAGGTGCATGCTGGGGCTTCCAGATGCTGTCTAAAGGAGTCTTGGCTTGGTAGAAAAGCGAGCCAGGACCACAGGGCATGAGACTTAACAAATACCTTCTCTTGACATCCCAAAGCTCTATTAGACCCAAAGCCAGCTCTGGCTGATCCTCACTGTCTCCCTGACACCAGTCTGACACAGTGAATGTTCAGTAAATAGATGTATGGATGGACCCTTTTTCAACTACCCTGCAATAATATCAACAGACCTAGAAATGAGCAGTAAAGGTGAAATTCAACATGACCGTGATATTCAGAACTTTCTGACAAAAAGTTCTTAAAATTAGCAATATCTCATGGAGATAGACTTCACAGTTTCTAAAGGGTCTCAGTGTCCTGTGAGAACAACATCCTACTGTTTTCAGAACAGTATCATTGTAAGGACAGGGAAACCTCACCAGTTGTTTTTTGTTTTGTTTTTTTTGAGACAGGGTCTTGCTTTGTAGTTCAGGCTGGCCCTCAGCTCACTATGTAACCCAGGCAAACCTCGAACTCAGCAATCTACCTGCCTCTGCCTCCCAAGTGCTGGGATTACAGTCATGAGCCACCATGCCTGGCACTGTGGTATGTGGTATTGATGGCTGGTGGGCGTGAGTCACCACGCTCAGCATTGTATGTGGTTACCGGGATCGAACTAAGGACCTTGCACTTGTGAGGCAGGTGCTGGAACCACTGAGCTAAGTCTCTGGCCCCCTCACCAGTTTTTTATGAGAATTAAAGGTATCGTGTATATACACCCCCCAGTGTAACAGCTGACATTTAACCAGTACATGCCCTTTCAGGTCCAAAAGTCAGGGATCATGTTTGCTGCCTGCTGCACTTCCTGCCGTACCTCAGTGTGGCTCTGATGCTTCCTTGAACTCAGCTGGGAAGATATGAGCACCAAAAGTGGACCAGACTGAGGGCTGGAGATTTAGCTCAAGTGGTACCATGCCAACCTTGGACACACAAGAACCAGAGTTCACTCCCCGGTACCGCAAAAAAAAAAAAGCAGACTGGACTGGACCAGACCCTCCTCCTCACCTTACAGTGATAATAGAAGGGGGTCCTGCACTCCCATGACTGGAATGACTGGAGTGAGTGATGTTAGATAATCTGAAGATAGAGTCTGGGAGCCACAGAAGGTTGTGAGATAAATTCCCTGTACTAGTTACCTACCAGCTCTCCTATCAAAGAGGAGGCTGCTGAGACCTGAAACCACAGTAGGAGCCTACAACACCGAACACAGCACCACTATTCAAGCTTCTCTCCCAGATAAGAAACATATCACCAGCCCACCACCTGACAGCTGTGCCAATATCGGATGATACTTGTGTCCGCTGTGAACAAGGGGAATCTACCTCAAGGCATCATTGAAGAAGTAGCTCAAAGCCTGGTTCACTCTGACATGTTGTTGGATATGGAGAGAGGCTGAAATCATCTCATTTCTCAAAGTCCTCTTCTCTGGCCTTTTTCTTAGTGTCATCTCCTAAATACACAACCTGCAAAGACTGGCATAGCCTCTATCCACAATGTGTGGATGTCCTGGCTCTTCTCTCACCCTGGACCAGGTGCTTGGACTCAAGGGTTTAGCTTTCTTGATTCTAAACACAGAGCTTTATGGAGGACCAAATAAACCACATGTCTGAATGTTCCCTACACAGCATCCAGCTATAAAGGTAACAAGACACAGAGTGCCCATCACACCTCCCTGGTTGGCACTTTCATCACTCCTTTTAATGTGGGTTTATTGGCACTCCATCTGTCCTTTTATAGTCCAAGTAAGCTACAGAGATCTATGGGTGGCTTCCTTCCCAGTGTCACCTTTTCCATTTTGTGCAGCTCAGCACCCAGCTATCCCTCACTCCACTCCCCCTGCACGCCAGTGCCCAATCGTCTCTCCACCTGGAGTGCCCGCTTCGCTCCCCACCCCCTCGTGGAGCTTCTCTCCCTTTACTCCATCGATAGACCACTCCAGGACTGCTCCAGGCTCTGGGCACGGAAGTGGCAGCCAGCAGAGCACACCCAGTCCCTAACCTTGTGGAGGAAAAAGCAGGTAGTTAGCAAATCAACCTGTCACCTGCCAAGTGCTGGTGGGTTATTAGAATGAGAAGAGCAGGATACTCTGATGCAGGACTAGTGGAGAAGGTCTGTCTGATGCAGGGTCACTTGAAAATAGTCCTAAAGGAAGTGTGGGAGAGTCTCCCAGAATAGCTGGAAGAAAAGTGTTCCAGGGAGAAGGAACAGAAAGTGCAAGAGCAGAAGAGGCAAAAGAGGATTGAAATACCCTTTCTGAGACAGCTTTCCCTCACATATTCCAGCTTAAATTCTGCTCTCTTTTTCATCCTCGGAATACATTATCTCTTCCTTCATGGTAAAACCGCCCCCCCCACACACACACACAAACTGACTTGCAGATTGCAAGCTCCATGGGGGCAAAGATTTTCTCTGAGGCTATTCCTCCTCCTTTGTATGTCCCATGTCAACTGTTTCCTTTGGTAAATAGTGATTGAACGAACTACCGATACCACGGAGTACACTACCCACAATGTCCCTTGCTCGCCTGAGGGCTTTCTTTTAGGAGTCAGTATATGAAGGAAAGTCTCCCTGGAAGAGCTGCTTCCTGCGGTCACCTGGTGAACATCAGTGGACTGTAACACTTCCACTTCTCCAGTGGCTGCCAGGAGTTTCGGGGCCAGCAAGGCCTGTTTCAATTCAGGATTGGTATATTTGCCTGTGTTGATGATGAGATTGCGTTTCTGTTCTGCTTTTGTTAACTGAATTTCTCTTTGGGGTAATTTATTTGAAGTAGAAATCAGAAAGAAGTGAGTGATAGATAGGTAAGTCAGAAAAACAGAAAAGGAGAAAAATCATATTCCTCTTTATGGTATCACTTGTCATGCAGTGTGACTGCTGCTTTTCAGGCCGAGAGAGGGAACACCGCTGGCTCAGTGCTGCACGGTAATGACATCCGAGGACTCGTGCTAAATGTGCTTCAGGACCACCGTAAGTACTCCATGGACATGATGTCATGCAATCCAGAGACCCAGGTAAACAGCAGCAGCCCATCTTCCCGATGAGCCGATTCAAACTCACACAGGTTAAATGTCTTGTTCGAGAGACAGGAGAGTAGAAATAAGTGCCTTAGGGTGGCTGGGACAGGGCAGCCAGAAATAAATTCAAGTTGTTGGGACGCCCTCCTTGCCCACCTCCCACCAAGTCGCCCCCGCCTCACCCTTAGAGGAAGAGCTCCCACCATGGGGCGTTAACCCACTAGAGGGACTGGGGGTGCTTTTTGTTGTCATGCCCCACAATACCACACACCCAGTGAAAGCTCCTCGCCTTATTTTTACGTTTATTCTTTCTTCATCTTGTTATTAAATAAAGGGGTATATAAGACAAAAGAATGCATGACAGTATTGTGAGCTGGCAAGTTGGACGGTGAGAGTCAGTCCTGTACTGAGAAAAGCGATAATGGATTCAGCGTTGGCAGCCGTGAGGAAACCCTAAGAGAACACCCAGGTAGTGTTCAAACTGGTCCCTAAAGGAAACATCCCCCAATTTCCCGTGTGGTGTTTCTCGGTGCCCCTCAGAGAGAACCCCGTGACTCCAGATCGCGTCCTGTGCGCGTTGCTCACACTACGAGCGGCCACAAACCACAGACCAGCGCAGTCGCTCAGCGCCTACTCGCCGAGGGCGGCCGGCCCTACGCCACACCCACCTCGCAGCACACGCACACACGCGCGGATCCGTCTGCCCATTCACGCGCACCAGCAGTGAAGTGCGAAGGCTCCCCTACGCTCCTGCACACACGCTCGTGTATCCCGTGCTCACGCGGACTCTCGCTCACACGCACGCATCCCGATGCACACGCTGTCGCCCTTTAGCGCACTAGCGCGCGCGCCGAGATCCTCGAGCACACGCCGTGCTCACGCCGCGCGCCCCCTGCGTGCACATTCCCGCGCACACCCGCGCGCACACGCTCACCGGCGAGGGGCGGGCCGGGCGCGGCCGGGAGAGGGCGCGGCGAGGGCGGCCGCCCGAGCCCGAGTTGTCCGCTGGAGCCGGGGCGGCGGTGAGACGCTCCGAGACGGCCCGGCCGCTCGAGCCGGGCAGGGCTGACCTGGGCCGGGAGCCCCGGAGGGAGCGCGGCCGGACGCGCGCCATGGACCCGAAGGCGGGCGGCGGCGAGGAGGAGGAGGACTGCGTGGACTCGGGCGCCGAGACCGGAGGGTGAGCCTCGCGGCGGGGCGCTCCCCGCGGCCTGGGGACGGGGACCCTGCGGCGGGGCCCGGGCGCCGGCGTCCGGGAAGCGGGGAGGTGGGGCCGCCCCGAGAGCGGGGTGCGGGCCGGCGGCGCCCCCGCCCTGTGCCCCGGCGTCACGTGAGCCCGGCCGGTGCGCTGCCCTCGCCGCGGAAGGAACCGGAGGTGCGGCGGGCACTTTCCTGCCGCGACTGCGGACCCCGCTGTGGGCCAGCCCCGGAGCTGCGAGAGCAGGAAGGCGGGGCGGGACGCCTGGCACCGAAAAGTCCCTCCGGACTCAGAGCATGGCTGTCCTCGCTTGTTGCCGCGCCCTGGGGCTCTCTTCCGTGCCCCCCGAGGCGCCTTCGCTACTTCGCGAGCCCCGCAGAACTTCTGCCTCGGCGCACCTGTCCCGGCTGGGACCTCGTGCCTTGGGTACCCTGCGCGTGGAGAGGGCGCTGGGATTGAACCCTGCTTGTTTAAAAAATGTCCTGTTCGCTTCATCGGGCTAAACAATTAGCTCAGCCCGTGGGAGGCTAATTAGACCTCTCCGACAACAGTTTTCCTGGTGGGACAAAAGACTGGGTGTCTTTTTGAAAAGGAATGTCCTTGTAAACGCTTTCACCCAGCCCCTATCGCTAGAGGGTTTTCCTGTGCGGAGTCAGCACCACATCCAGGATACGGGTGCTGCCCCAGGAGGAAAGGGTGTCTTTTCCTATCTGGAGTGACCCTGCAAGAGGGCAGGGGCTGGACTACAGAAGGACTCATTCCTGGAAGAGGAGGGAGGTTCAGGCTGACCTCAGGACCTGGCGACCTGTGCCGGCAGGAGGAGTCCGGGTCGGAATGGAGCCAGAGTCCTGACCTGATTCCCAGAAAGACACCACCCCCCCCCGCCCTTCCTGGCAGCCTCTACCACCACCCCTGGCCCAAATCTGGGTCCTCACAGGCACCCTGCAGTGCGATTTCCATGTTATCCAACCTTGGGATCTGGGATTTGGCTGGGTAACCTGATTCCAAACACAGAACTTCCTTGCCTGTTCCCACACTTCGTACATGTGGCATTTATCAACTTGACTTGTGCTGGGGAGCAAGCTTGGGTGTGCTCAGCAAGTGTTCAATCACTGAGCATTTCTCAACTTCACTTAACTGTTAGCTTTTTCCCCCTTTCTGCCTCTGTTAGCTGGATCATGGACAAAAGAAACAAGCAAAATCACCCAGCTCCTTTATAGCTGAGTTAATAAGATGATCACTAGTCCATTCATTTGCAATTTGCAGAGTTCTCCTAAACAGCTTTTGTCAAGGACTGTTTCTTGGAGAAGGAAAGGAAGCCCTGACCCTGGGGGACATCACCCCAGGGGCCAAGCGTCAGCCTGACAGCGGTGAAGGCTCCTGGAGGGGCTGGCTGAGCAGACTGACTCCAGAACTTCTGTTCTCTGCCCGCCTCCCTAAAGCATGAGGCCGACGGGGCAGGGGTTGGCACCAGCCCATTTCCATCCCCAGCTTGTAGATGGCATCTTGTGGGCACCTCATATAAAACATGTAGAAAGCACTCCATAAATCTTTGCTGTAACTATTATTTTTAAAACATAAATCTGATGGGGGGCCGGAGATTTAGCTCAGTGGTTCCGGCGCCTGCCTCGCAAGTGCAAGGTCCTGAGTTCGATCCCAGTAAGCACATAGAATGCTGGG
>PVIC010030333.1:0-21963 GCA_004025085.1 Thryonomys swinderianus
AGTGTTGATTGTTGGTGGGCGTGTCTCCACGCCCAGCATTATATGTGGTTACCGGGGATCGAACTCAGGACTTTGTGCTTGCGAGGCAGGTGCGGGAACAACTGAGCTAACCCTCCGGCCCACTCAGTTTTCTTTTTAATGCTGGCTGTTTAAAAAAAATTTTTTTTTTGAGACAGGGTCTCACTTTGTACTTCAGACTGGCCCTGAGCTCACTATGTAGCCCTGGCTAGCCTTGAACTCAGCATTCTTCCTGCCTCTGCCTCTCAAGTGCCAGATTATAGGTGTGAGTTACCACCCCTGGCATTGTGGTGTGTGGTACTGATTGCTGGGATTACAGGCATGACCCACCACTCCTGTCATTGTGATGTGATACTGGGAATTGAACTCAAGACCTTGCGGTTGCAAGGCAGGCACCAGAACCACTGAGCTAAATCCCCAGCCCAATACTGGGGGCTTTAAATCTTAGAAGTCCAGAGCACTATCCATTTCACAACAGACCCTGCCCAGCAGCTTATTCTTAAAGTCATTTTTCTATGTGTGTCTATGGCCATACTACACTCAATGCACCTGATCTCGTCTATGGGTAAGTTGACATACATAGGGGATTCATTGAAATTAAAAAAGAATAGAGATAAAGTGAATATAGAAAAATACATAAAATGTATTAATTTTTTTGTGTTGGTGTTTTGAGACAAGGTTTCACTATGTAATTCAGGCTGTTCTTGAACTTCCTATATAGCCCAGGCTGACCTCAGACTTGTGATCTTCCTGCCTCAGCCTCCCAAGTGCTGAGATTACAGGCATGTACCAACATGCCCAGCTCACAATGTGTTAGGCTTTTTTGTTTTTTGGTACTGAGGATTGAACTCAGGACCTTAGACTTGCAAAGCAAGTATCAGAACCACAGCTAAAACCCTGGTGGGGATCGAACTCAGGACCTTGCAATTGTGAGGCAGGCGCCAGAACCAATGAGCTAAATCCCTGGCCCATGAGTTGTATATTTAAATTACATACTTCTCTGCATTTTTTTTTTTTTGCTTTTTGAGACAGGGTCTCACTTTGTAGTTCAGGCTGGCCCTGAGCTCACTATGTAGCCCAGGCAAGCCGCTGTGAACTCAGCAATCCTCCTGTCTGCCTCCCGAGTGCTGGGATGACAGGCGTGAGCCACCACGTCCGGCATTGTGGTATGCGGTGTTGATTGTTGGTGGGCGTGTCTCCACGCCCAGCATTATATGTGGTTACTGGGGATCGAACTCAGGGCCTTGCGCTTGTGAGGCAGGCGCCGGAACCACTGAGCTAACCCTCCGGCCCATCTCTGCATATTTTTAAAAATTTATTGGTACATTTTAGGTATAATATATATAATGATCACATTCATCACAGGGAATTTGTACCTGTACGTGATACATCTTGATTCTTATTTTTTCCCTACTCATAATTTTTTTTTTTTTTTTTGCGGTACCAGGGATCAAATTTAGGCCCTTGTGTGTCCAAGGTTGGCGCGGTACCTATTGAGCTAAATCCCCAGCCCCCATATTTTCTTATAGTAGCATAATTTTTCTCATTACCTTAACACTTCTCATTTCTTCCCTTCATGCTTTTTTATTCAATGTCAGGAATTAAACCCAGGGACTTGTATATTCTAGGCAAGTGCTGTGCTACTGAGCTATATCCCCATGTCTCATCTTGTACTTTGTGTCTGATCCCATCTCACCTATGTGGATACATTAGTCTTTTCTCTCCTGTTTATTCTCTTTCACTGTAATATTTTCACTAACATTTATACATGCTCTTCTCTCTAGTCTTAACAGTTTCGCTCGAGTTCACATCCTTCTCTAGCTACTACTTAACTTCATTCTCTCCTTTATAGTTAAACTTGTTTTTTCTTGGAGACAGGATCTTTTTTCACTGTTCCAGGCTGGCCTTGAATTCTCTGTAGCCCACACAAACTTCAAACTCACTCTGATGCTCCTCCCTCAGCCTCGGAGTACTAGGCTAATAGGAGATGTGCCACCATACCCAGCTCAAACTTCTTGAAATAACTATTCTTCCATTTCCTTTATTTTTGTGCATTGATGTTTGAATTCAGGGCTGTAGGCTTGCTAAGTGTGCCCTCTACCAGTGAGCTACACTCACATCTCTGTTATTCCTCTTCTCTAACACATTCATTTCTCTCTCTTTTCTCTATCTGTACTGAGAATTGAACCTAGAGCCTCTATATCACCAACCCCTTTAAAATTTTTTTTATTTATTATTGTGGCACTAGAGCCTACACTGAGGGTCCTGCACATGCTAGACAGGCTCTCTATGTTCTCAACCCTTTTTTTTTTAATACATTGTCATGTCAGGTCACGAACTTAATTCTTTTCTATGATTCTGGTCACAAACTGAATTGTACAAGAACTGAATCTAATTCAGTGGTTAGGTTCAAAGTTGACTATGGAGAAATTTGATTCAGTTTTTGTCTAATTCAATTTGCAATTAGAATTGTGGAAAGAATTGTGTTTGTGAATTGATTACCACCATACAGTATACCCCAGTGAAGTCTCAGTTCAGAGTTCATGGCCTCAGTCATTTGTGGATTTTACCTTAGATCCAAACTAATAATTGTTTGTGGAAACTTCTGCAGTTTTGCCGAAACTAAAAATATACCCCAAAATAGTGTTTTGGTTAGGAGGTTTGCAAATAGCCAATCCAAGGGCAGTTCTTACTGCTGTTTGGCTGCTGCCCCCATCTCAAGCAGATGCACCAGCATTCTAACCTCATAACAGGTTGCTATACTGTGTGTAGCTATCTCAAGTGTTCCTGGTTCTTCCTAAAGCCCTAAGATCCCTAATATGCTGCCAAAATACCCTGGACCTTCTAAGGTTTTGTTAATATAGTATTTTATTTTTTTGGTACTGAGAACCAAACTCAGGACCTTGTGCTTACTTGCCAGGCAGCCGTGGCACCACTGAACTACATCCCTGGCCCTGTTAATATAGTATTTGATGAAATTAAGTTATATTACTATAGGAAATATAGCATGTTTAGGGTTTAAACTATAAAAATAGACATTTTTCTGACTATATCTGAAATTGATAGTTTTTCATAGTTCATAGGTGCTCTAGGAACCTAATTCCCATGAATTTCGGGGGTCCACTATATATATTTTTATTTTGAAACAAGGTCTCACAAAGTCACTAAGTTACCCAGGCGGGGCAACCTGTACTTATATGATCACCTTTGACCATTAAGTCACTAAATCCAAAGGATACATTTAGTTTTCATCTTACTTTGCCTAAATAAATAAAATTTGACAATCATGGTTCTTTCTTCCTTGAAATACTTTCACATATTGGTTTATGGTCCATCATTCCTCTTCACTGTCTTTCTTCTATAGCCATTCCCCTCACTCTCTTTTGGAGGCTCTTCCTTTTCTACCTGGCCATTTAAAGATGTTCCTCAGTATTCAGTCACTTCTTATTTCTAAACATTCTGTTATGTTCAGAACTTCAGAACCACTCACATAAAGATGCTTCACACACAGTTTGTTTGTTTGTTTGCTTGCTTGGAGACAGGATCTCATTTTGTAGTTCAGGCTGGCCCTGAGCTCACTATGTAGCCCAGGCAAGCCTCAAATTCCACAATTCTCCTGTCTCTGCCTCCCGAGTGCTGGGATTACAGGCGTGAGCCACCATACCTTCCATTGTGGTATGTGGTACTGATTGCTGGTGGGTGTATGTGGTTATCAGGGATCAAACCAGGGACCTTGCACTTGCTAGGCAGGCAGTTTGCTAGGCAGGCACCTGAACTACTGAGCTAAACCTCTGGCCTTGTTTACTTTTTTCAGGCAAGCTCTTCCTAAGTAGTTCAGAGTGACCAGGAGCTTTCTGTTTATCCCAGGCTGGCCTTGAACTCTTCCAAATTCTCCTAGCTCTGCTCTGGAGTGCTGAGATTATAGCCATATGCCACCAGTCTCAGCAACTCATTTTTATCTCTAGGCCATACCTTTCTGCTGAAGTCCAGATATAGATTGCACTATACTAATAAAAATCATTATTGCTATTCTTACTGTTCTTTCTCTTTTCAAAGTTTTTATTTTAGTCCATTAGGAAAGTTGGAGGGTTTTTTCTTTCCTCAGAGGTATGCATCTCAAAAATCCAGTTTTACACTGTTTCAGTACAGTAAACAAAATTTTCTTTTTTAGCAGTGAGAAAATTTATTTGAAAAAGTGAAAATAAAGAGTGGGGGAGAAACTGGCTCTGCAGAGTGAGTTTGGTTTGTGTACTCTGGAGAATACAGGGCGGGCCATCATGAGGACAGTCACAATGGCCAGATTTTCTTGATAGCTGAGTTTGCTGCTTTATAAAATGACAACATGTTGTATGTGGGTGCTTTTTTTTTTTTTGAGACAGGGTCTTGCTTTGTAGTTCAGGCTGGCCCTGAGCTCACTATGTAGCCCAGGCAAGCCTTGAACTCAGCAATCTTCCTGCCTCTGCCTCCCGAGTGCTGGGATGACAGGTGTGAGCCACCACGCCCAGCACTGTGGTATGTGGTGCTGATTGCTGGTTGATTGTTGGTGGGCTTGAGTCACCACGCCCAGCATTGTATGTGGTTACCGGGTTCGAACTCAGGACCTTGTGCTTGCGAGGCAGGCACCGGAACCACTGAGCTAAATCTCCAGCCCTGTATGAGGGTGCTTTTTGTGGTTAGGGAATTTGTGTGCTAGGAATTAAACTAATAGTCTTACACATACTAGGCAAGTGCTCTACCTCTGAGCTACATCCCAGCCCCTAAAGTAATAGCTTATTTGTCATACCATTGTATCAGCTTCAGGATGAAGGGAAACTATATTCACTTACCTGCTGAGAGAGTACAGTGTCTCATTGCCACAGTGCCAGGTACTTCTACCAGTATTATTTCACTGAATCCTTATATTTGTTCTGTGAGATAGGTATTGTTGCCTCAATTGTCTATGTTTAAGGAAACCAAGGTGTAAAGAAGCAAATGGCAGGCTGGAGTTGTAGTTCAGTGTAAATTGTACTCTTAGTATGCTCCAAGCCCTGGGTTCAATCTCTAGTTCAAAAAGGAAAATGAAGAAGTCTTGCTTGGAGTCATATGGAGAAAAGCTCAGTCATTATTAAGAGCCAGTTGAGAACATTGAAAACAAAAGGCTGAACAGAAAATTTAGAAGAGAATCTTGATACCGCATCCCTCTAGCTAGTAAGAGTTCTTTGGGGGGGGGTGGTCAGGTTCTTGCTTTGTAGTTCAGGCTGGCCCTGAGCTCACTATGTAGCCCAGGGATCAGAGAGACCTTATTGATCAGTGATATCTTACACTGATGTAAGGCTTTCCCAAAATGCATCTCTCACTACCTAAGTAGGATCCCCTAGCTACTATATCTTTCATCTCCAGATCAAGAAATTACTTCCTAGGGCTGGAGATTTAGCTCAGTGGCTCCAGTGGCTGCCTGGCAAGCACAGATTCCCAAGATTCCTGGTACTACATATCACAATACCGGGTGTGGTGGCTCATGCCTGTAATCTCAGCACTCTGAGGCAGAGGTAGGAGGATTGCTGTGAGTTCAAGGCCATCCTGGTCTACATAGTGAGCTCAGGGCCAGCCTGAACTACAAAGCGAGACCCTGTCTCAAAAAAAATTACTTTCTAGGGCCTGGGATATAGCTCAGTGGCTATAGAACTTCCCTAATATCCTTAGGTTCAACCCCTAGCACCACCAAAAAAAAAAAAAGAGGGAAAGAAGGAATGAAGAAATCTTCCAGTTGTACTAGATTTTTTTCCCCTACCTCATACTGCTGGACAGTCAGTTCGATGTAACTGACCCTGGGTCTCTTGCCTTCATTGTGCTTTTTTTCCTTTTCTGCTTCCCAAAGTCCTAGAACACTGCTGGAGGGAGAACCAAGCAAATAAATATAGATTCATACTATCCAATTTCAACTTTACCCTTGCAGCTGCTCAGCAGTCCTTTTATTTCTCTCATATATTCATTGGCACTCCCCCACAGAGGCTGTTACAGACCTTCTTCCTTTTCCTCAAACTATAAATTCCAGTATCCCTCTTTCTACTTCAGAAGACTTTATATTACTTTCATCAAAATAAATGTTCTTCTTACAATAAGTAAGTAATCTTTTTTTTTTTTTTTTTGAGACAGGGTCTCGCTTTGTAGTTCAGGCTGGCCCTGAGCTCACTATGTAGCCCAGGCAAGCCTCGAACTCAGCAATCCTCCTGCCTCTGCCTCCTGAGTGTGGAGATTATAGGCGTGAGCCACCACACCCTGCACTGTGGTATGTGGTATTGATTGCTGATGGGTGTGAGTCACCACGCCCAACATTGTGTGTGGTTATTGGGGATCGAACTCAGGACCTTGCGCTTGTGAAGCAGGCACCCACAAGCACCGTAACCATTGATCTAAATCTCTGGCCCTTGTTTTTCTTTTTGACACAGGGTCTTGCTTTGTAGTTCAGGCTGGCCCTGAGCTCACTGTGTAGCCCAGGCAAGCCTTGAACTCAGCAACCCTCCTGCCTCTGCCTCCTAAGTTCTGGGATTACAGGCGTGAGCCATCATGCCCAGCATTGTGGTGTGTGGTACTGATTGCTGGTGGGTTTCAGTCACCATCCCTGATATTGTTGAATGTGGTTACTGGGGATCAAACTCAGGACCTTGCCCTTGCTAGACACGTGCTGCAACCACTGTGCTAAATCTCCAGACCTAACAAGTAAGTAATCTTTCTTTTGACCAAGTCTTTTGAAAGTTATCTAGATCCCTTCTTGGGTAAATAATTAATGTTATTTCTCATTTATCTTTCCTGAGATATTTTATTACCTTATAAGCAAAAGGGAGGAAAGAATGAGCTTGCACTGGTTATTAAAGTAGGAGTGCTGGGGATGTAGCTCAGTGGTGCCTCACAAGTACCAGGTCCTAAATTTGATTCCAATAAAATAAAAAAACAGGGCTGGGGATTTAGCTCAGTGTTTCCACCTCAGTTTTGCAAGTACAAGGTCCCTAGTTCCATCCCTGGTAACCACATACCACAAGGCTGGGGATGATGATTCACTCCCACCAGCAGTCGGTACCACACACCACAGTGCCCGGCCTGGTGGCTCATTCCTGTAATCCCAGCACTTGGGAGGCAGAGACAGGAGGATTGCTGAGTTCAAGGCCATCCTGGGCTACATAGTGAGCTCAGGGCCAGCCTGAACTACAAAGCCAGACCCTGTCTCAAAGAAAAACAAAAACAAAAACAAAAAAAAAACCCAAAAACCAGCAACTACAAAGGGCAGGATTTAAGCTCAGTGACACCACATCTGCCTCACAAGCGCAAGGTCCTGAGTTTTATCCCCGGCACTGCCAAAAAAAAGATAAGTAGAATTTGGATAGGTGGAGATAGAGGAGATATTCCAGCCCGAGGAAAAATCCTAGGCATAGGCACAGAGATAGGAATGAAGACCATATATTTAGAAAATGATATTGTGAGCAGAGTAGTCTGGTAAGAAATTATACTAGCTGCTGCCTCTTAGTGCTACTACTTTTCCAGTTCTGACCCCAGCCCGATTGCTCCCCTTTCTATACTCCCCTACATACCAGTCAAGTGGGAGTCTGACAGTACATGGCCACCCATCCTATCTTGCTTGGACCCCCATTACTAGTTACTGGGCTTTGACTTCTACCATCTGTTTCAGGCCTAGTAAAGAGGTCTATTTCTCTTTCTGCAAATCAGATGTCTTCTGTTTCCTTGTTCACATGGAAATTTTTTCCACACCACTAAAATCAGGACATTGAATGTAAAACATGCATATAGAGATGTTATTTGATTTTATCAACATATACGACATACAGAGGTCAAAAGAAAATGCTAAACTATGTAAAAGAGATGGCAGTAAGCAGAACCCAGATTGTGAAACTATTGAAAAATAATCCAATACTTTAAAGAAAAGAAACTGCAGGAAAAAAAAATAAATGGAAACTATTAGTTTAAAAGTTATGCCAGGGAGGAGGGAGGAAAGGAAGAGAAGTTAAGGGGGATGAAAAAAAATATGGTTGGGTGTGTTAGCTCACTCCTGTAATTTCATCACTTGGGAGGCAGAGGCAGGAGGATTGCTGAGTTCGAGGTTTGCCTGGGCTACATAGTGGGCTCAGGGTCAGCCTGAACTACAAAGCAAGACCATCTAAAAAAATAAATAAAAATAAAAATATGTTCTATGCATGGACCAATAGGATCTTATTCTATGTTATGGACAATATCAAGAAAGAATATCCTATAGAAAATACTCCCTCAAATTTAAGTAAAAGACCAATACTTCACTCCAACTCTGATGCCTTTGCTAATTTATTGGGGATGCACAATACTTATGAATAACTGCCCTCTGTAGCCATACATACTCATGGGCCTATTGCCATGTTTTTGGTGTTCCAGTATTTGATCCAGAACCAACTACCATTCTAGAAATAGAAAATTTAGAGTTGTGTGATTGCAGATGGAAGGATGCAGAAGATCATTTTATTAGATATGTGACCTATAACCATCCACTGCATCTCGCTACTGAGAACCTTCAGAAAGTGTTCTGGGAGGATCGATACTGATCCATCCATCTTTCATCTCTGTCTAGAGCTCTAGTCACATTAAGGAAAAGAATCAAAATCAGCTGTTAATGAGGGTGAAGGTAGGATTACCTCAATAGAGCATCCCGAGCCTCCTGGTGTAAGACTTGATGTGTGGCATGTGACAGTAAAATATTCTGTCTCTGGTCTATAGGCCCATGAAAGAAAAAGAATGGTTATTCAGAGGAAGATGGCAGTGGTCACTAAAATGTTATAAGAAATCAAGAAGTATAATCATTTGTGGGGAAGCTCTGACCAAAGGAGTGATTGAAATGAATGCAAAGATGAAGGGATCTTTGGGGCAACAGCACAGAGCACCTAGAATGCATGGTTGAAGATTAGAGCAGATCTGTACGACAAGATAGAGCAGAATTAAAAACAAAGTTACTGGGCTGGAGATTTAGCTCAGTGGTTCCAGTGCCTGCCTAGCAAGCACAAGGTCCCTGGTTTGATTCCTGGAAACCACATACAATACCGGGCAGGGTGACTCAACCCACCATCAGTCAGTACCACATACCACAGTACTGGGCGTGGTAGCTCAAGCCTGTCTTCCCAGCACTCAGGAAGCAGAGGCAGGAGGACTGCTGAGTTCCAGGCTTGCGTGGGCTACATAGCGAGCTCAGGGCCAGCCTGAACTACAAAGCTAGACCCTGTCTCAAAAAAATTATAAAAAAAAAAATTTTAGGGCCAGAGATTTAGCTCAGTGGTTCCACTGCCTGCCTAGCAAGTGGAAGGTCCCTGGTTTGATCCCCGGTAACCACATACAACAATACCAGGTGTGGTGACTCACACCCATCAGCAATCAGTACCATATACCATAATGCTGGGCATGGTGGCTCATGCCTGTAATCCCAGCACTTGAGAGGCAGAGGCAGGAGGGCTGCTGAATTCAAAGTTTGCCTAGGCTACCTAGAGAGCTCAGGGCTATCCTGAACTACAAAGAGAGATCCTGTCTCAAAAAAAAAAGTTTAAAAGTTACTTTTTGACATACTTACTCCAGCCTCTTTGCTCTTCATGGCCCCATAAACTTTCTTAGCAGACCACGCTGTTGTTTCTCTTTCCTTTGGCCAAAACTCGTCAACAAATATTTTTCTTCTATACCTTTGTTCTCACAACTGGGCTTTACATAAAAGGCCAGAGTTTTCTCACATCTTGGCTGTTTTGTTTTCATGAGACTCATGCTGCCGAGTCTTGAAGCAGTCTTTCTAGGCCTCCTAGAGTTAAAGCTCAATTTATACTCAGAGTAATTTTTGGTCCTCTGCTCTGCTGCAGTTGCACACTATGACAGTAATCTGCAGCATTCTTCTGAGGAGAAAAGGATGTAAAGGAAGAAGGAAAGGTAAACATAGTAGGAAAAGAAAGAAGATTCTGACTAGGGAATAGTGCAAGCACACTAGAGATTTATAAAAAATTTTTAGGGCTGTGGATTTAGCTCAAGTGGTACTGTGCCAACCTTGGACATACAAGGGCTGGAGCTTGATCCCCAGTACTGCAAAATAAATAAATAAATTAACTAATTTAATTTTATCCCATTCTCCCCCCTCAATCTCCCTTCCTTCCCTACATACAACAGCTTTGTTTCCACTTTTCTATTTTCACTTTTTTCTTATTCCTTCCTGGTTTTCTCTCTCCCTCCTTTGCTCCCCTTCCCATTTGAACATATTCTTCCTATTTATTTATTTATTATTTCTTTATTTAGAGATGGGGTCTCACTTTGTAGTTCAGGCTGGCCCTGAGCTCACTATGTAGCCCAGGCAAGCCTCGAACTCAGCAGTCCTCCTGCCTCTGCCTCCCGAGTGCTGGGATGACAGGCGTGAGTCACCACGCCCGGCAGTATTTAGAATTTTTATGTCTTCTTCAACTTTGGTGATTCACATATATCTAAGAATCTTTATATTTCTTAGGTTTTGCATCTTTTGAGTACAGGTCTTCAAAATAAGTATTGATGATTTGGTGCATTTCTCCTGGATCTGTTATTTCACCCTTTTCATTACTAATTACATGAATTTGAGCATTTTCTTTCCTTTTTTTGATAAGAGTGGTTAAGGGTTTGTCAATTTTCATTATTCTTTCAAAGAACCAACTCTTAGATTTGTTGAATTTTTTTTTTTAGTATCCTTCTGTTAGATTCTTTTGCGATGATTTTGACTCTGATCTTTATAATTTCTTCCCTTGTATGAGATTTGAGTTCATCTTGCTCTTCTTTTTTTTGTTGTTGTTTTTGTTTTTGTTTTGTTTTTTGAGACAGGGTCTCGCTTTGTTTTTCAGGCTAGCTCTGAGCTCACTATGTGGCCCAGGCAAGCCTTGAACTCAGCAATCCTCCTGTCTCTGCCTCCCGAGTGCTGGGATTACAGGCGTGAGCCACCACGCCCGGCTTGCTCTTCTTTTTCTAGAAGTTTGAGGTTCAAACACTAGGTTGTTTGTTTGAGCTCACTGTTTTCCTAATGGGGCATTCACTGCTGTGAATTTACCCTGTAGGATTGCTTTCATTGTGTCCCATAAATTCTGGTATATTATATTAGTATTATCATTTGATTGTAGAAACTGATTTTTTCTTTTATTTCGTCTGTTAACCGTTGTTTGTTCAAGAGGGTGTTATTTTAATTTCCATGTGTTTATGGAGTTTCTAGACCCTCTTTCATCTTTTTTGTTATTTCCTTTGTTATCAATTCAGGGAGTCCGGGTGGTTGACTTTTGGGTCCACCCCATTGCTTTCTAGGTTTGCCTTTGTTGTGCTGGAAGTCTGGGTTTGTGTCTTATTTAAGTGTCTTCATTTTTTGTTGTTGTTGTTGATGTTTTTGGTATAATTTCTGGATTAATACTTGTCTATTGCTTATGGTGAGTATCTTTATTAGTAGTATTTAGAATCCTTAAGGAATGACTACTTGTCAGAGGTTTCTTTCAGGTATAGCTGGCCTTTGGGTTTTGATTCTGTAATGACCCTTCAGCAGACTCCATTTTAGTACAGTAGGTAGGACAATAACTAGAACAATCACACCAATTTAGCCAAAGTAATACAATTAGCATCATCAGTAACATCAAACAGTTTAGAGAACGACAAATTGTGGTAATTGTTAATCTTTTTTTTTTTTTTTTGAGACAGGGTCTCACTTTGTAGTTCAGGGTAGCCCTGAACTCACTATGTAGCCCAGGCAAACCTCAAACCCACAGCAGTACTCCTGTCTCTGCCTCCTGGCATTGTGGTGGGTGGTACTGATTGCTGGTGGGTATGAGTCACCACACCCAGCATTGTGGTATGTGGTCATGAGGGATCGAACTCAGGACCTTGTGCTTACAAGGCAGATGCCGGAACCACTGAGCTAAATTCCCCGGCCCTATCTGTCACTTGTAACTACATGAACTAGACTTGTAGTTATATATCAAAATCAAGAATCAACCAGAAATATGTTTGCAGTAAATAAGCCCTTCAGTACAGTGAATTTTCCCTCTGGGACGAAAACTTAGAAGGTATTGGGGCCTCATCATTTAGGAGAAGAGGGAAGAGTGAAAAGTAATGCTAGAGGACATAGGAAGATAAATTGAAGACGAGAGGAAAAAAGAAGGGAGGAGCAAAACATGAACAGAATGAACAATCAACAACAGGAAAACTAGAAACTATGTTCATGCTCCAATAAAAAAAAGTATAATTGGGGACCAGGGATTTGGCTCAGTGGTTCTGGTGCCTGTCTCATAAGTGCAAGGTCCCAAATTTGATTCTTGGTACCACAAAAACAAACAGATAAACAAAAATAAGTATGACTAGGCCTGGGATGTAGCTCTGTGGTGCTGCACTTACTTGCCTGGCAAGCTCCAGGTCCTGAGTTCAATCCTCAGCACAGAAAAAAAAAAAACAAAGTACAACCAAGAGAAAAGAAGAAAACAATAGAAAAACAGAAACAAGAAAGGAGAGAAATGAAGGAATGAGAAGAAAATACAAAGGAAAAGTAAAAGAGAAAAAAAATAAAAAGAGTCCCCTTTAAAGTGTGTTATATGTACTGCATCATGCAGGCCCCAGTCAGGTCATCTCAGCGAGCCAGCCACAGTCCACTGAGATTCAGACTGGTTTCTGACTTTGGGGCTGGCATTGAGCTCCCTAACCTGCCGTGAGTTTGAACTCTGCACGGTGCTGCTGCACATTCAAGCCACCTTCTCCCCACAGTAAGTCCAAGTTCTGGTAGGAGGAGGTGCTGATCCCAACTGCTGCCCAACTGCTGTAGCCCACTGTATCTTTATAATAGCGGCTGTCTTCACTAAACCAGCGTCCTTCAGTTCTCAGTGAAAAGCTTCAGAGAGGTCCTGTCTCTGCTGCTTACCACTCCACCTCTTTCCTAGCTCAGAGAGATGATCTTTCTGTTCTCAGCCATTGTCTGGATCTGGCCAGTTTGCCCCAGTTGGCATAGGCAGTTGATGTTCAAGGCTGCCAAGAATGGCGGTGGTACCAGCATGGCTGGTGCCCACAGCTGTGTTTTTACTCCTCTGAGACAGAGTCTAACTAAATATAGTTTAGGCTGGCCTTGAACATGCCGTGATCCTCCTGTCTCAACCTCCCAAGAGCTGGGATTAGAAGTGTTCACCACCAAGCCTGGCAAACAATTGGGATTTTTAAAAAAGATTTGTACCTTTCAGAGGTACATACTGAAATCTCTGGATATGGAATGATATATAGTGGACTTATTCTGAAATACAGTAGGAAGAAAGAAGTAGATGGAAATATATTTGAAACAAGATAGCCTAAGCATTATTAGTTAAAAGTGTTTAGCATATGAAGATTAATTATACTATTCTGCCTCATTTTGTCCATGTTAAAAATTATTCATTAAAATGTTTCAAAACAGTGTCATTAGCTAGCTATGGTGGTGCATACCTAGCACCCAGGAAGCAGAGGCAGGAGGATCACCATGAGTTTGAAGCCAGCTTGAACTTCATAGTGAGACCCTATCTCAAAAAACAAACCAAAAAAAGGAAGAGAGAGAGAGAGAGAGAGAGAGAGAGAGAGAGAGAGAGAGAGAGAGAGAGAGAGAGAGAAAGAAAGAAAGAGACCAGAAAGTCTAGGGATAAATATTTGGTGATAAACTATTTTGAAAAACCTGTAAGTGCTTATTATAAAAGTCTTCTGATTTATTGATCACTTATGTGTGTAGGGGAAGTTGTGGTATAGGACACATAGAAGGCCTAGTGATATGAGTAGAAAAGAATTGCTTTTTTTGGTTTGTTTTGAGACAGTCATGCTATATTCCAGGTTGGCCTTGAACTCACTCTGTAGCCCATCCTGACCTTGAATTCCCAATGCTCCTGGCTGAACCTCTAGAGCACCAAATCATAGGCATTCACTGCCATAGCTGGCAAAAACTACATGTGGACGTGAGTAGTGTTTCTTTTGTTCAATAAGCCATACATCTGACATGTATGGTTTTTCTATATCCTTCGTTTTACAATAAATGCTTTTTAATCTTAAAAAGTCACTTCAAAGAAGCTTTTCTTGAGTGTTCTCTCTAAATTAGTGCTTACATGTTATAGTCACAGTCACATTAGTCATTTGGGTTTTCTCCATAGCCCTTTTATAAGGTATGGAGAAGCCCTTATACACTATATAAGAGGATTCCTTATACAAAATGCAATAGAACATAAATTGTTAAGAGGACAGTTGGGCATGGTGGCACACACCTGTAATCCCAGCACTCTGCTAGGCTGAGGCAGGAGCATCACAAGTTTAACCCTAGCCTAAGCAATTTAGTAATTTTTCAAGACTCTATGTTGGGCCAGAGATTTAGCTCAGTGGTTCCAGTGCTTGCCTTGCAAGCACAAGGCCCTGAGTTTGATCCCAGTAACCACATACAATGCTGGAGGTGGTGACTCACGCCCACCAGCAATCAATACCACATATCACAGTGCCAGGTGTGGTAGCTCACGCTTGAAATCCCAATACTCGGGAGACAGAGACAGGAGGATTGCTGAGTTTGAGGCTTGCCTGGGCTACATAGTGAGCTCAGGGCCAGCCTGAACTTCAAAGTGAGACCCTGTCTCAAAAAAAAGAAAAAATAAGACTCTATGTTGACATAAAAAATAAAAAGGGCTGGAGATGTGGCTTAGTGTAATTCAATACTCTGGGTTCCATTGTCAGTATCACAAAAGGGAAAAAAAACCCATGAAGCTGCCTAGGTTCAAATCAGTCTCTGCTAACTAGATATACAACCTTAAACTATTTAAAACCTATGTGTTTTATTTTCCTGAATTGTAAAATAGAATAATGATTGTGCTTATAGGGCCATTAGAAATATTAAATGAATTAATATAATCTCTAGGCACAGTGCCTGGTGTAGGGTAAGCATTATTATGATGTTAATCTTATTGCATAATTATTTGTTTACTTGTGTATTCTTTATTCCTTTCACTAGAATATAACTCTATCTTGGTACAATATTTTCAGCATCTAAAATTGTGTAGCATATATATAATATATGACCAATAAATATTTGTTGAATAAAGGACTAGTTGGGGTGGCAAAGAATGGATAGGAATGCCAGATGTGGTGGCTCACGCCTGTCATCCCAGCACTCGGGAGGCACCGGCAGGAGAATTGCTGAGTTCGAGGCTTGCCTGGGCTACATAGTGAGCTCAGGGCCAGCCTGAACTACAAAACGAGACCCTGTCTCAAAAAAAGAAAGAAAAAGAAAAAGAAAGAATGGATAGGAGCCAGGTGTAGTAGCATGTACTTGTAGTCCCAGATATTCAAGAGGTTGAGGGCAGGAGGATCATTTGAGTTTAGGAATTCAAAGCCAGCCGTGGTCACACAATGAGACTATCCCAAAAGAGCAAAGAAAAAGAATGTGTAGCATATATGCATGTAAAATAAAATTTTAAAATGAAGTCTACTAAGGGACACCAGTTATCACTTTGCTAGGCACGGTGACACACTCCTGTAATGCCAGCATTTTGGAGGTTGAGGCAGGAGGATCATAGTGAGTTAGAGGCCAACTTCAGCTACATAGTGTATTCAAAGCCACTCTCAACTACATAGTGAGACTCTGTCTCACAAAACCAATAAAAGGCCGGGGATTTAGCTCAGTGGTCCAATGTCTGCCTTGCAAACTTAAGGTCCCAAGTTTGATTCCTGGTAACCACATATCACAGTGCCAGGTGTGGTGCCTCACAGGCACCAGCAATCAGTGCCACACACCACAATGTCCGGCGTGGTGACCCATGCCTATAATCCCAGTACTTGGGAGACAGATGCAGGAGGATTGCTGAGATCAAGGTTTGCCTGGGCTGCATAGTGAGCTCCCCAGTCGAGCAGAACTACAAAGTGAGACCCTCTCTCCAAAAACAAAAAACAAAACCCAAAAAACCTGATAAAATAAAATACAAAGCCATGCACTGTGCTAAACACATGTAATCACAGTTACTTGGGAGATGGAGGAAGAAGGTTCACAAGGTAGACACCAGGCAGAGCAATTTAGTAGGACTGTCTCAAAATAAGTATAAATGGCCAAAATGCAGTTCAGTAGTAGAATACTTTCTAAAATGTACCAGGCCTTAATTTCAAAAGAAAGGAAAAAATAAAGGAAAGGAGGAAAAGAATGGGAAAGAAGGAAAGGGAAGGAAAGGAAAGGAAACAAAAATCCTGGGTCTGGAGTATATAGTTCAGTGGTGGGAGTGCTGGCTTAGTTTATCCACAGGTCTAAGTTTGATCTATAGTACTGAAAAAGAAAGAAGGACGTGGGCCGGAGATTTAGCTCAGTGGTTCTGGTGCCTGCCTCACAAGTGCAATGTCCTGAGTTGAGTTCGATCCCTGGTACCACACACCACAGTGCCAGGCGTGGTGGCTCACGCCTGTCATCCCAGCACTCAGGAGGCAGAGGCAGGAGGATTGCCATGAAGCCAAAGCTAGCCTGGACCACATAGTAAGCTTGGGTCTAGCCTAAACTACAAAGTGAGACCCTGTCTCAAAAAACTAAAAATAAAAAAATAAAATATTAATAGTTCTCCACTTCCTATCAGAAAAACTGTTCCAATTTACATGGTCACTCAAAAGTGTACACAACACCATATTCCCCACTACCTTCATCAGTACTTGATGTTATCTATTAAATTTCTCAACTAACTGTGCAAATAATGTCTCACTTTTACTCTGAATTTCCTCTGGTTACAGAAAGAGTGTACTTCTGTGGGTTTTACTTTTGTTTTCTGGTTTTTTGCAGTGCTATGAATTGAAACCTAGAGCCTGTGTCATGCTAAGTACATGCACTACTACTGGGTTACATACCCAGCTAGTATAGATTTTTTTTTTTTTTGAGACAGGGTCTCGTTTTGTAGTTCAGGCTGGCTCTCAAATGTTCGAACTCAGCGATCCTCCTGTCTCTGCTTCCCGAATACTGGGATTAAAGGTGTGAGCCACCATGCCCGGCACTGTGGTATGTGGTACTGATTGCTGGTGGGCGTGAGTCTCTACACCCATTGTACTTGGTTACGGGGGATCGAACTCAGGACCTTGCGCTTGTGAGGCAGGCACTGGAACCACTGAGCTAACCCTCCGGCCCCTAGTATAGATATTTTTAAAAATTTATATACAGACTTTCAATTAAATTCTTTTCAGCCCTATATGCCATCCTCAACTCTTACTTTACCTTATGTCTTAGATTCTGGAGCCTTTTCATAGTTTCACTGATAAAATGACCCCTCCTCATTGGTATCCTTTTCTGTACATGAAAAAAACTTCTTTCCAGCTACTATTTCCAGCTACCTTTTCTTTTTTTCTCAGTCTTTGAGATCAAACCTGGGGTGCTCCACCACTTAGCTACATCCCTAATTCTTTTTACTTTTTTTTTTTTTTGAGACAAAGTTTCACCAAGTTGCCCAGGTAGAACTTGAACTTGGAATTCTTCTGCCTCAGCCTCCTAAAATGCTGGGGTTACAGATGTGTGTTTGTACACCCAGCTCATTTCTTTTCTTTCATTTGTTTTGTCCAGAGATCAAATTTGGGACCTTGCACTTGCGAGGCAGGCACTGGAACCACTGAGCTAAATCCTCAGCTCATTTCTATTTTTAAAAATTCCTTTGTGTATATTCTCTCAGATGAACCTCCAAATCTGTTTTCTAACACTCTTAATCTACTATCTCAAATTTCAGTGGAATCATTAATCAGAATGTATAGTTATCTGATAATTTTCAGTAGTGAAAGTTTTCTTTTTTTCCCCCTCCTTTACCCCATGAAATTTTCCATTCAGGAATATTACACTTAGTCCATATACCAGATTTTTATACTTAAAATATTTTTTTTAGTTTTACCCACGAGTATTTTATATATTTCTTAGGAGGTCTCTTTCCCCATATTGTCAATGGAATTTTTTTCATCTTTTTCACCATATTGGAAATTGAACCCAAACAGCAAGTTCTGAGCCATATTCGAAGATCTATCTAATCTATGAATCTATGTATCTATATCTATGTTTATTTTGAGATAAGGAGCTTGAATTTGTGATACTCCTACCTCAGCCTCCCAAGTAGCTGGAATTACAGGTATATTACTATATCTCTTTTTTCCTTACATTTTCTTTCCTTTTTAAAAATTTATTCTTTTCCTCATATTTTCTAACTAGATTTTGTTTTTGCTTTTTGAAACAGTCATACTTTACAGTCCAGGGAGGCCTTGAACTCACTATGTAGCCCAGGCTGGCTTTGGAGTTGCAGCAGTCCTTCTACCTCAGTCTTCTGGGTGCTGGGATTACAAAGTGCACCACCAGGCCCTGCTTGGAATGTTTTTTTTTGTTGTTGTTGGTTTTTGTTTTTTTTGAGAAGAGCTCTTGCCATGTTGTCCAGGCTGGCCTTGATCTTGCAATCCTCCCTCCTAAGCCTCCTGAATAGCTTGCAGGCATGTGCCCCTTTGCTGAAATGGGTATTTTTTGTTTGTGTTGGAAATTGATCCCCAGGGCTTTCACCCTGAGCTACATCTCCAGCCTGCCCACCCACCCTCCTTCCTTCCCTCCCTCCCTCCCTCCTTCCTTCCTTCCCTCGCTCCTTCCTTCTTTCCTTTTCTTTTTCTTTCTTTTTTCCTTTCTTTCCTTTCTCTCTGTCTGTCTCTCTGTCTCTCTGTCTCTCTGTCTCTCTCTTTGCAACAGGCTCTCACTAAGTGACTAAGTTGCCCACGACAGGCTTCAATTTATGATTTTCCTGCCACAGCCTTCCAGAGAGTTGAGATTACAGATGTACATCACCATCCCTGGTCTTTCAGTCATTACTTTGTAGGTAATCTTGTGCTTGCCAGGCAGGCACCAGTGAACTAAATCCCCACGAGAGAGAACTTTTCAACATTACAGCAAAACTACAGTTCTTTTTATTTATTTATTTATTTATTTTGAGACAGGCTCTCGCTTTGTAGTTCAGGCTGGCCCTGAGCTTACTATGTAGTCCCGGAAAGCCTCGAACTCAGCAATCCTCCTGCCTCTGCCTCCTGAGTGCTAGGATTACAGGCGTGAGCCACCACACCTGGCACTGTGGTATATGGTATTGATTGTTGGTGGGCGTGAGTCACCATGCCCAGCATTGTATGTGGTCACTGGGATCAAACTCAGGACCTTGTGCTTGCGAGGCAGGCGCCGGAACCACTGAGCTAAATCTCCGGCCCAAAATCACAGTTCTTTAATAACAGTTTAATAACAGTTCTTTAATATGATTAAATATATGCTGATCAGAATTTTCTTATCATCTCAAGTGTTTGTATTTTTAATTTGTTTGTATCAAGATCTGAATAAGAATTATATGCTGCAACCTATTGATATATTTCTTAAATTCCTTAATCTATAGATTCCCCTTCATATCCCCCTATGGAATTTATGTGTTGAAGAAACTGAAAATATCCCATAGAATGAATTTTTTTTTTTTTTTTTTTTGCTTTTTGGAGACAGGGTCTTGCTTTGTAGTTCAGGCTGGCCCTGAGCTCACTATGGTGCCCAGGCAAGCCGCCACGAACTCAGCAATCCTCCTGTCTCTGCCTCCTGAGTGCTGGGATTACAGGCGTGAGCCACCACGCCCAGCATTGTATGTGGTAACCGGGGATTGAACTCAGGTCCTTACGCTTGTGAGGCAGGCACCGGAACCACTGAGCTAACCCTCCGGCCCCATAGAATGAATTTTATGGGTTGTACCCCTGTGTAGGTATTTTGTACCCTGTATTTCCTGAATATTAATTTAATTAAGGTATAGTTACTTGATTATATTTAGATTTAGATTCTCTTTTTCTTGGCAAGAATATTTCATAGATAGCGTATCCTTCCTTAAGTAGATACAAATAATTTTACTCATTCATAGGATCTACTCTTTGATGTTCTTAAGTTTCAACATAATGTGTCTGGGTGACAGTTTCTTCCCTGTTCACTTTTTGGGATTCCTGAGTCTAGAAGATTGGCATCTTTTATGAATTTTCACCTATTTTTTCTTCAAATATGCTGCTGTTTTTTTGGTTTATTTTTTCAGACAGGGTTTCCCTATGTAGTTAAGGCTAGCTTCAAGCTCACTGTAACCCAGGCTGGCCTCAGACTCATGGCAGTTCTTCTGTTTTTTGATTCTGAAGTGCTGGAATTACAGCTGTGCACACCACAGTCAGTTCTTTTCTCTGTTACTTGAACTCAAATTATATATCACCTATGAGTCTGAGACCTATAAATCTACACTTGATCTTAGCCAAAAGGCCGAGAAGTGATAGAGACCTATAAATCTTAGGTTATAGGCCACTAGCAATCAGATGACCTCAAAGCAAACAACTTCTCCAGAATTCATCCTTGACAGAGTTGTGGTTTTTCATCATTTCTTCTATTTCGTATACTTTTTGTGAATGTACCGTATCATACATGTGTGTATTTCTTACTATGTAAAAATAGAACCATATTTACTTACTCAGTGTATTGATGATTTGGCATGCACTTAGTACTACATAAACTGAAAATTTGAGATCTAGTTTACAAATTATCTTGCATTTAGGTTTTATTATCCTATATATAATAATTTTAGACTTTATTAAATAGTCTTAAACATCAAATCTTTCATACAATTATCTCTCTTCTTTTTAAAAACTTTCTGGTGGCTGCAACAAACATTCAGCAAAATTTTCAGAGAAGGTTCTTGGTCAGTGCATTTTCTCAACCACTTGACATCTGAGAATGTCTTCCAGATGTCTTCATACACAAATATTAACTTGGCAGGGTATAATTCTTGGCTCAAAATTATTTCCTCTTAAAACTAGAGCTGTTGTCCCATTGTCTTCTGGCATTTAGAATTGTTAAGAGAAAAACCTGACTTTTGCAGGTCACCTTTATAGGTAATCTCCTTTCTCTGTCTGGATACTTGCAAATTTTTTCTTTTCTTTTCTTTTTTCAGAGACAGGTTCTCACTCTGTAGTTCAGTCTGGCCCTGAGCTCACTATGTAGCCCAGGCAAACCTTGAACTCAGCAATCCTCCTGCCTCTGTCTCTGCCTCTGCCTCCCAAGTGCTGGCATTACAGGTGTGAGCCACCACACCTGCTATTGTGGTGTGTGGGATTGAACCAGGAACCTTGTGCTTGCTAGGCAGGTGCCAGAACCACTGAGCTAAATCTCCAGCCCTACAAATTTTTTTCTTTATCCTTGAAATGTAAGTCATAGTGCTGGGGATTTAGCTTAATGACACCGTGGCTGCCTTGCAAGTGCAAAGCCCTGAGTTTGATTCCTGGTACTGGAAAAGAAAATAGGAATGTTTCCTTACCTTTAAAAAACTTTTTAGAAAGTCATGAAGCTATGTTTAGGTGTTGCTTTCTTCTCTTTGAATTTTAAAGATTCCCTGTGAGGCTTCTTCATTCACAGGCCTACTTTGTTCTTCAACTTTGGAAAGTTCTCATAATAATGTCATAATTATTGTTCCACCTTCAGCTGCTTTGTCCTCTGTTTCAGGTACTCCTGTTTCACTATAAATTATATCTCCTTCACAGGCCTCTACATCTCTTTTTCCTACTTTATCATCTTAATTTTAAAAAAAATGTTCCCACCACATTCTATGAGAATTTCTCATATTTTCCTTTTATTGCAGCAATTTTATTTTGTAACCAACCTTTGTTATGTGCTTCCTTTATGGGAACTCAGGAACTCTACCATGGGGTCACTCATTGCCTGTTTTGTAATTAGGCCCATGAGGATAATGAACTCTTTTATAAGATGTTCAGTACTTTCTACATGATTACTGTAGACTGGTACAGCAGTATCAAGAAGAGACATTTTCTCATTTATTTAGCTCTATTCCTTTCTTCCAAACTGGTTTTGTGATCTTTTTAATGACAATGAAGTCCAAAATTGTGATCTCCCTCTGTATGTGTTTCTTTTTTTTTTTTTTTTTTTTTTTT
>PVIC010030334.1:0-21993 GCA_004025085.1 Thryonomys swinderianus
CTGTCTCAAAATAAAACAGAAAGGGTTGGGCATATAGCTCAAAGGTGGAACACATTCCCAGAACATAGTAGAGCCCTAGGTTCAATTCTTACTACAACAAAAATAATTGAAAGTTAGTAAAAGGTCAAGTATATCACAGGAAGATAGTGTCTAGCTATGGCTAGACAATTGAGAGTATTAATGGTAAGTATGTTAACATTTTTCCTAAGCCAATTTATTTTTATTAAAATGTACTTAATAATAGAGTTTATTGAGATAAAAGAGAAATTAAACATGCAATTGATTTAGGCAATAGGAGAGTGATTATAAATACATTAAACAAGACTATGTTGCCATATCAGATAAGAATCCATTTGTTAAATTAATTATTTTTTCTTGAGAAATTTAGTTGATTAATGAATTTTTATAATGCAAAATATGTTTTTTATGTGCATTCTTTGTTTAGTCCTAAGGTCTTGTGAAAATGTATTGGAGAAGCACAACCAAAAATTTTTAAACTATCATTTAATGCCATCTCTTGGTCCAATATAACTAAATCCTCTAAATCGGGGGCTCTATCAGGCCTTCAATGCCAGGAACCTCCTGTGATATCTAATTCCTACCTCATTTTCCAAATTGAAAGGATTAAAGGCTTAATTCCTCTTTGTGGCAATATTCCTTCAATTTTGAAGGTAAATAGCAAGAACCTGAAATGTTTCTCTTCTCTTTTTAACTGGGGAAGTAGTGGGCACTAGCCTGGCAGGAGACAGGAGGTATATTGGTGAAGGAGGTACAAGGACTCTATGGGGTTTCTTTGTCCTCTAAAGGTACAGCAGTCCAGAAAGAATGTGTCTGGAATTGCTCTAAATCAAATCCTATTCTATCTCTTTCACTAAAGGAGGAAGGAGGTTGACCTTCTGGAAGGCTGAACATGGATAGGTAAGCAGCACTTGTCTTTGTTAGTTGAAATTCATGTGTTTTGCCATTACAGTTTTTGATTACAGGCAAAACCAAAAAAAAAAATAAAATAAACATAGTCCTCTCTTACTGTTACCAAGATGATGGCATGGTGAGAAGTAGAGAGGATTGTCAACAAGATAGATAGCTGCCATGGAGGGTGTTTTCTTGGCCTGCTACAGTGAACCCCACCAAACTCCAACTGCACTGTGTTAGGAGCATCTGTTTACTGAACCCCTACCCCCCACACACACCTATGCAGTAAGGAACACCAAGGGGCTCAGAGAATGTGCAATCAAAGTATCACATGCAGTACAAAAGCTTCACTCAGGGGTACAGAAGAGGGGGGTGAGAGCATCCATTAGGAAAGAAATGAATAGGACTGTTTTACCATATGAAAAGAATCACCTTTCATCTCCTCCCAGACTGTACTCCTGCTGTTCTCCCATCATTTTCTTTTTGTGTAATATCTTCGTTGTAGTTATTATTAGAATTGTATTCACACTTAAGAGGTCTGGAATGCTCTTAAGAAATAAAATACATCTACCCAGCCCTGAAGAACTTTATGCTTATCCTCTCAACTTTTCTATTATTGCTTGTATTCCCATTGCACAAGTTATTCCAACCCACAGTGAGGAGTCTGTGATAGTTAATTTTATATGTAACCTTGGCAAGGCCACAGCACACACGTGTTTTATCAAACATTATTCTAGATTCTTCTGTCGGGATGTTTTTTGGATGGACGTTGATTAAAACAGAATTTTCTGCATGAAGGAAATGGGCTACTGCTAATGAGTTGAAGCTCTTAATAGAACGAAGACCAAAACCTTTGCAAGTAAGAAGAAATTCTGCTTGCTTAGTATATTTGGGAGTCCAGAGGAGACTCTTTCCTGGATCACCAGCTACCAAGTTATCCAGAAAATTTTAGACTTGCTAAGTCTCCTTCCCACAGTTGAATGAATAGCATGACCACCCCATACACATACATACACACACGCACACGCACGTGCACGCACACACACACACACACACACTTTCTATTATGTCTGCTTCTCTGGAGAATCCTAATCAAATAGAATCCAAAGTCAAACTACCCTGAAAGCAAATGTTTCTTTTTTTGTTGTTTTTTTGTTTTGTTTGTTTTTGTTTATTACTGATGTCCTCTACAGGATGAGACTAAGTACACAACAATGGCTCTGTATAGAAGTCTGGACTCTGTGGACCAGCTTCCCTGCAAGAAGGTGGCAGATAGTATTGGAAAAGAACAAAGACTCACATCACTGAGTATGTAACAATCCCATTGGTGCTTTTCAAACTAAAATAGTTTTAAAGGGAGTTAAAAATCTCTTTTCACTAAACTCTAAGGTTCTTTTATTTTAAACCCTTGATCCTTTCAAGTTTTTTAAAATGTTTCTAATTATTATGAAACTAATGTTATTAAAATTAATATCAAAAGCCAGGCGTGGTGGCTCATGCCTATAATCCCAGCACTCAGGGGGCAGAGATAGGAGGATTGCTGAGTTCGAGGCTTGCCTGGGCTACATAGTGAGCTCAGAGCCAGCCTGAACTGCAAAGCCAGACCTTGTCTCAAAAAATAATAATAATAATAATTTTGTACATGGTGAAAGAGTTAGGTCTAGCTTTAGCTTTTGGCAGGTTAAAGCCCAGTTTTTTCAGCACCATTTGTTAAAGAGGCTGTCTTTCCTCCATTGGGGATGTTTGCCTCCTTTGTCAAAGATAAGGTGGCTTAGTGTATCCGGAGTTGTTTCTGGGTCTTCTAATCTATTCCACTGGTCCTCAGGTCTGTTACTTTGCCAGTACCATGCAGTTTTTATCACAGCGGCTTTATAGTAGAGTTTTAAATTGGGGATTGTAATAACCTTGCCATGTCGTGGTTGCTTAGAATTGCTTTTGCTATTCTAGGTTTCTTTGTTTCCAGATGAATTTTTGAAAATCACATTGGAAAGACAGATGTACACCCTTGTTCATAGCAGCTCAGTTCATGATACCTCAGTCTTGAAAACAACCCAAATGCCCATCAACTGGAGAGTAGATAAAGAAGATGTGTTTTTTTATACAATGGAGTATTACTCTGCCATGAAGAATGACCAGATCGGGGGCTGGAGATTTAGCTCAGAGGTCCCGGTGCCTGCCTCGCAAGCACAAGGTCCTGAGTTCGATCACGGTAACCACATAACAATGCTGGACGTGGTGACTCACCCCCACCATCAATCAACCAGCAATCAGCACCACATTCCAGAGTGCTGGGCATGGTGGCTCACACCTGTAATCCCAGCACTCTGGAGGCAGAGACAGGAGGATTGCTGAGTTCAAGGCTTGCCTGGGCTCCATAGTGGGCTCAGGGCCAGCCTGAACTGCAAAGCGGGACCATGTCTCAAAAAAAAAAAAAAAAAAGAATGACAAGATCGAGCCATTTAGGTGCAAATGGAGACACCTGGAGGATATACTAGTAAGTGAAATCAATAGATCACAGATAGGCAAATTTCGGATCTTTGACATGAACACCTGGAGATGCAAATGAGCTCTAGAAAGTATGACAGCTTTTATAGAGTGGGAAATTTCCATAGGAAATTTGGTATGGGAATGTAATGAGGGGAAGGAATAAATATGATACAGAAAGAAAATAAAAGAGTATGTATAAAGGGGGTGGGGAGGCGTGGGTGGGGAGGGATATGGGAAAAAATGAAAATTAACTTGTGTCATATACTGGTACAAATTCCCCAATGTTATACGTGATCGTGAGATGCATATAAATTGTACCAATAAAGAATTCAATTAAAAAAAAGAAATTGAACCCAGGGCCTTTGCACTGAGCCACAAAAAAAAAAAATTAATATCAAAAGTACTCTAAGTCCACATTTGCACTGCATTTGGGCAGACTCTGTTTGTCAGTATGATAGGTGATCCATTTGCTTATCACCTGGTTTCTCTATGGTTGTCATAATGTAATAAAATTAATGTTAAACATCATATTTTAAAATAATCTGGCTGATTAATTTAAGGTGACTCCAGGTTCCTAAAATAATTAATCATTGTGGAAATTTCTGTTCATGTCTTTCTATATGATTTGATGTGTATGCAATGAAGAAGGCATGGGAGTAACTGTTATTAATAAATTATGGATAATGGCAGATATCAAAATCTCAAAGTTTTCTCATTTTCAACTCTAAAAGCCTTTGAGTTATTTTATTATTTCCAGTTGTACTCAGTTTAAATATAAACTACAGTAATAGGAATCACTGGTAATCTTCAAGAGTGTTCTGCTAAAGCATATCCCTTTCCCCCAACTGAATAAGGAAGAATACTGTTCTCAGTCTTGTTCATTATAATAACAGTTTTATGTATCTACTTGCGTAGGTCCAAAGCACCCCACCCTCTGATCCAACACTACTTCAGATGGTGTAGTGAAGATATTTGTGGGTGTAAATTAACATCTGTAATCACATAGAAAAGAAGCAAAATTGGAATTTATGTTTCAGGAATAACTAACTCCATGTAGGTTATGTTCAGATGCACTTTGAATGACCAAGTCTTGCAAATATGCAATTCTGGATCACAACACTTTTACAATGCTACTTTCTCAAATTACTTGTGGCATCAATGATGTAATGTGCTTATTCATGTAAATAAATTATATATAGTTATCATATTTAAATCTTAATAATATAGATCATCTGATTTCTAGGAAAATAACATTTCAGAACTTCTAGTTTATGAAAATAAATTCCCAAATCTATCTTCTTTCCCAGTTCACTTAATGCACAAAAACCACTTATTTATTCTTCCCTGCTCAGTTATCTCTGTGAAGAATGTTGAGAAACAAAATGTTTTCTTATTATAAATTTTTAATTTTTTTTAAAATAGAGTATCATGGGATCCTCAGCTTTTATTATAGATGTAGTTTTGCCAAGATCTTACTCAACAACCTAACAAAATTACCTGAGATGATGAAAACTCTTCTGGCAACAATGTTTTTAATCTTCCAAACCACAAGCACATAATCAGAAAATCATAAACAGATTTTATCATAACCAGAAAAATGTTTACCCTCAAGTTGCTTCCTTTATATACTGCATTAATTAAGTAGCATATCAAATTTTATTTTGCTTCCTTTCAAAAATGTTTTTCTAACATTTGAAGAGCATTTTCAACTAATATTAAAATGAATTATATACCTAATATGTAGAATACTAAACGAAGGAGGTCACACTTCTTTTCCACAGCACTTTTTTTAATTGAATTCTTTATTGGTACATTTTATATACAGGTCACAATCATACTCAACATTGGGAAATTTGTATCAGTATATGATACAAGCTAATTTTCATTTTTACCTGTATCCCTACCCACTCCACAACCCCATACCCTGATATACATATGCTTTCTTTTTCTTTTAAAATCACATTTAGACTTTCCCCTTATTATTTTTATCTTTCTTTTCTCTGTTTATCATTGTATAAAATGAAACATTCAGTACATTTAATTAACTTACACTACTTTTGAAATAATGACAAATACTTATCTTTATTACCACTCTTTCCCTAGATCTGTTTTTAGAAAATAAAGAGAAAAATTATCTATTTTCATATTTCATATACTTCTAGTACATGATCTGATACTCTTACTTAATCTGTGTGATGACTCTTTCAAGAGGAGCAACTAGGCAGTAAAATAACTACATAAGAAAATATTAACCCAAGGTTTCACCCACCATAATATACTGTCCCCAGGTTTTCAGATCAAAAACTAGATCAAGATGAAAATGGAAGAAATATCGTGTCAAGTGAAGTCTGCCTTGTGTGGTCAGCTCTTGTAGTACTGGGAGTAAGAATGGGAACACCAGCATGACACTTTTTGAGAAACCAACTGACCATTCTGAGTCAGGACCACTCTGGCCAGGTGGAGCCTATGATG
Organism: Thryonomys swinderianus; assembly: GCA_004025085.1. Classification (NCBI taxonomy): domain Eukaryota; kingdom Metazoa; phylum Chordata; class Mammalia; order Rodentia; family Thryonomyidae; genus Thryonomys; species Thryonomys swinderianus. The sequence continues at coordinate 5,872 of PVIC010030334.1, forward strand.
AGTGGCGACTTTACAGTAACAGTGTTCAAAAAGTATCTGGGACACCTCAAGCTGCTGTGTGCGCCCTGGTTAGTGCTGAGTGGAGAACTGGCAAACCAGTTAGAAAGAAGTCAGGGAGGAGTCAAGGTAGAGCCAGGTCTCCTGAGAAGCCTGGAGTTTGAGTGTGACGGACACAGGTTCTTACTGGTAGGAGGACACTCAGTCTCCATGCTGGAGGACAAATAGAAACTGAGGTGCTGATTGTAGTTTTCTCAAGATTTGAGTTCAGTGAACCACTTTGACCTGTTCTTCTCTGGTATTTACTGCATAGAACGTGTTGGCTGACTTCATTTCTTTTCCTACTCCAAAATTCCCTTTCCTCCCAACTCAAATGTGCTTCCTTTCTTTGGGAAGTCATAGGATGCCACTGAGTTTGCATCCCAGGAGTGTGTGCTTTGGGTTGTTTTGCCAACTAGAGCAAGGGTTGAGTGAAGGAATAAAGTAGAGGAAGAGGCGAGGCACCCACCACTGGCTCAGCATCCTTTTCCTAGCTACAGAACTTGGGGCAGATCAGGATGATGCCTCATGCTCTATCTTTGCAGAAAATGAGGGGGGAGGGGAAATAATGTCTCCTTGGCAAATCACCAAAGGCTAATAAAATGGGCTTCCTATTTTCTTCTGATGTTTGACGTCTAAAAAACATCCTGAAAGGCCCTTCTATGTTGAAATCCAAAGTTAGGAAAATAGTAATAGCCAACACATTTGCTATTGTGTCACAAAGTGCTCGCTGGTCATCTTTTATGTAGCAACCCTATTCCTCACAAAGACCCACATGGTAATAATCAGTAACCAGGTTTCATGGAGAAAACTCTAAGTGGAAGGTTGAATAAATTGCAGTGATGGAATCAAAATTTTAAGTCTATATGACTCCCAACTTTGTGTTCTTTCTTTTATATCCTGTTGCTCTCAGGTCGGTGATTTATATTTTGTGGAACTAAAGTTCCCTGTAGTTTTTTCAGGTTGAAAGCAGCCAAACATATTTCATAAGAAACAGTCTTTGATGACTGAGTAAGCATAAGAGAAATTTCGTGTTGCAATTAAAATTAACAGTTAATCAGACATGTATTTAATGATATGTATAACAGCTATTGTGCTATACATCATTAAGCATAAATGGCAAGTCATTCACATGAATAAAAATAATTATTTTTACACTGTTGAAGCAAGCATGAGTATAATCAAACAAGAATTGAGAGGGGAAGAAAAATTGTTTCATTTATTATTTTATTACTAGGCTATGAGCATGTGCTAGGTGTTTTATATGTGTTGTTTAGTATTAACAACAGCATGGCGACAATATGAATGACCTCTCTTTCACAGATAGGCAAACGGAGGGTTAAGAAAAGTCTACAAAGATACCCATCCAGTAGTAGTTGGGCTAACATAATACAAACATTGTCACTCAGCTCCTTCATCTTATAAACATAAATCACCTATAAATGGAAGGACATATCATTTATTCTTTGATCATAATTCACCAAACCTTCATTCTGTGGGATATGTTTCCTTGCCTTCAAGTAAATTAGTATTCTAATACCAGTGTGCATGTTGTTTGAATTATTGTTTGCAATATTTATGTGTGAATTCTCATGTCCCTGAAAATTCAAGGAATATTTCTGAATCCAGAACAGGCTGGTATACGGAGTGGATGCTATAGGGAGGTAATTACATTTAGATTAGTTTATAAAATGAGACCCTCTGCAACAAGATCAATGGTATTAGTGAAGAAACAAGATCAATACACCATTCTGTCTCTGTCTCATCTGCCCCCCCCGAAGACAACTGTCTACAAACTAAGAAAAGAATTTGTGCATGAAATCAAATCAGCTGGCGCCTTGGTCTTGGACTTTCCATTTCCACAACTGAGAAAAAGTATTTTGTTGTTCAAAACACTCAAACTAACTCATGTTGTTATGGCAGCTAAAGTTGGCTAGAACAATGGGTTACTTTTTCACCTCTTATTTCAAAAGCAGTTATTTTTCTCCAGTTATTTCTAATCAGGAAGAAAAAACATCAAGGAATTTCATAGTTGCAATGGACTAACACAAATTTTAGTGGTTTAATGTTACAAATTGTGTTATCTATCAGCGAGGGCTGAGTAGGCCATCTCTGATTGGCACAGTGCTGGCTACCTCAACAAACAAAAGAAGATTTAAAAAAAAAAAAAAACTTTTTTTCTTTTTTATGCTACATGCCACGGGGGGGGGGGGGATGAAGTTTAGATCATCCAGAACCCACTTTGAGATCAGAGCCAATGAATATTTTTAGTAATTAAAATGGAGATTCAGAAAGGTAAAACAACAAAGAAAAACTTCACTAATTGAAACCTGCTCTGACTTTAGAGATCATTAAGGACTCATTTACCTTTGCATGCCCACCTTCTCTTTACTACTACTAGTAGAATCTTGACACTTAGCAGCTTGACACTTAGGAGCGCTAAGATATCTTGGTGATATTTGAGATATTTTGGGTGGCTTGTTGGATATCATTAGCACTTATTTGCAAAGACATTATTTCCTTGGTGTGGAAAATCTATACATTTGTTGAAACTGCCTTAGGATATGCCTAGTCACTATATCTACCTCAAGATGAGTGTGAGCAAATAGAAAGATAAAAGGTCAATGATAGGAACAAATTCTGACCTAATTTGTTTGATGCCTGCACAGATATGAATATCTAAACATAGAGAGGGTGTGGATTTATCTGGCAGTATATTATAAGAAAATAGAATACTCACTGAACTGAACACTAACAATATGCAACAGTGAGCCCCTTCCCTTCTGCTCAGGGTATAAACAGTATTACTGTGAGCCCATGTACTGAACATTTCACAGTACGGAGTAGGCAGCCTTGAGCTGGGAATCCCAAAACTCAGGGCTTTGATATATTACTGAAGCTTCCTTAATTTTGTCGGATGAAATCTTCCAGGAAAAGGATTAAGGAAGGGGAAGAATGCCCATGTTCTCACTCTAATAGAGATGTCAAGTTTGTGTGAGAAAATAATGAATATGTTTTCACCTCACAAGATCCAACTGACTAAAAATTAGTGCAGTGTAAAAGCATTGCTGAGTGAACGTGTTTTAAATTTCCCTATAGACTTGGGTCAGATGGATGGTTCTTCAACTTATTTTGTTCTTTTTCTTTTTGTTCAGGGAAGATGACTTAAGAATGTAGTTAGTTAAAGGCCACTTCAGAGTCTCTGGGAGCTTATAGAAACAGGATCTCTGGCATTATTAAGGTCCTGTAAATATGGCACAACAATGCAGGGTCTTTTCTGCTTGACCTTATGTCCTTCATAGGTGTGGGTCCCTCTTCCCTCACTTTTTCTCTTTTTGTTGTACCTCTACCTCTAAATCTGGAGTAATTTTTCTTAGGTTACACTATATACATTACATACCTTCTTTCATTATGCAATTATGTTACCCTCCTGTGGACCACCAGGTTTAAATGTGGCCAAACAGATTCCTGTTGGCCAGGCTCATACATCAATCCTGCTGATCCAGTTTTCCCTGCCTGAAGTCCTTTCATGTCAGAAGATGTTTGGATATGATGGGAAGAAAGAGCAGAGAAGTGGGAGAAGCTGCTCTATGACTAATGAAGCTTATATGTACTAGAAAGCATGGAGAAAGAGAAGGAGAGAGACAGAGACAGAGAGGAAGATAAAGACCGAGAGACTGAGGACAGGAGTCACGGTTCCATTGTTGACCATGGAACAACTAGCTTGGTTTAGGTAGATGATTAATATTTGAATTTTTATTTTATCATCAGAAAATTAAAAAATTTTTAAACTAATTTTTTGAGTTGTCAAAAAATTAAAAATAGAGTCAATTTGTTATGATTCATATGTAAATTATTATAGGAATTATTTCTAATGTCAAATATGTACCATGTTGTTAAACACATTAAACTGTACAGAACAGAAAATTTGGGGGGTTTTAGGTTATTTTGAAAGTTAGACTTTACCAAAAGCAAAAGAGAGGCAGGAACTTTTTGCAGAGAAAAATACACATATTATAAAATGTAGCGTGATTCCAGGGACCACACATGCGCTTTGAAGTCCAATCATAGATTTTCAGGATGGCATGAAACAAAGCAAAATTCCCCATGATAAGGAAGCTTACTTTTAGCTACAACACTTTGTAAACTTTTCTTCTCCTTGAAACTTTCCTATATGCTTTGTTTCCTACATTGTCTACTCATTATTCATTTCCAAATAGTGGACTTAGCAAAATATAGGCCCAGCAAAATGTATAACTAAACAAGTAACTAAGTAAAAGTACATCTGCAGGAGGAATACTTGTTTTGATTATTTAGTGTTTTTTTTTTTCTGTAGAACTTGTTTTGGAACTCAGCTTGGCAAGAGCCTATTAGTTTTGCAAATATTCCTATAAAGCAAAAATGTGTATGTGTAGAAAAAGAGATACTAGTAAGATTATATATAAAATATACATGATTTTGTACTTATACATATAGAAATATATGTGCATATGTATATATGTATATATGTGTGTGTGAAATATGTAAAACCAAAATGAAAGTATTTTGCAAAAGCCTGAATCTAGAAGTCACTAAACTTTGAGTTTTCATCCCCTTATGGTCTACACCCCATCCCAGATACTAAGGAGGCATCTACAGAGTGAATAAGCACTTGATTATTTCTTACATTTCCAGGGATAAATTGTTTATACATTTTCCACTGTGTTGTCATGATACTGAAAAACATGTAATTCAAAGGGCATTCCATGAATATATACTTTGGCAGGAATAAAGAGAGAGTAGAGAGTCAAGCATGGGGTGTCACATTTGTGCTAGTCAACTCTACTTGAGAATGTATAAGCATCGTTCACACTATTGTACAGAACTGCTGATAGCTCACATGGCCTGAGAGGCTTTGAGAGATCTATCCCTGAAAGAGGCCTGGAACATAAATATCTTTTCTCCAAGAAGACAGAAAAATGGAGAAACATAAAATATATGTCCCCCCAGCAGAGAAGATCATATGTCAAACAGCAGTTTGGGATTCACTGAGTAAAGAAGGAAGTACAAAAATTTTATGCACAAAACAGAGTACTACTCAGCCATAAAAAGGTAAACTTGAATCATTTGTACAAATAATCTATCTTGAGACTACAGTGCTAAATAAAATAAGCCAGGTAGGGCTGGAGGATTAGCTCAGTGGTTCCGGTGCCTGCCTCACAAGCACAAGGTCCTGAGTTTGATCCCCGGAAACCACATACAATGCTGGGCATGGAGACTCATGCCCACCAGCAATCAATACCACATACCACATACCACAGTGCCGGGCATGGTGGCTCACACCTGTAATCCCAGCACTCAGGAGGCAGAGACAGGAGGATTGCTGAGTTCGAGGCTTGCCTAGGCTACATAGTGAGCTCAGAGCTAGCCTGAACTACAAAGCAAGACCCTGTCTCAAAAAAAAAAGAAAAAAAATAAGCCAGATAAAGAAGATTAAATATTACATGTTTCCCTAATATGTGAAATACAAAATATAAATAATGTCAAGAGCAAAATAAAACAGAAATGAAAGAAAAGGGAGTCAAATTTGTGGAAATGGAAAGGGGATCTGTAAAGAAAAAGTTACTGACAGGGAGGAGAGCAGAAATTAAAAATGATTGTGTTGTGGTATGTTTATGTATCAATTCTTCAGTAACAGCGTACTTATGAGTCACAAACCAGTACCACTAAAAATAAATATAAATTTTTAAAAGATATCATCCTACCTGTCTGGCATAGGTAGCCAAAGAAAGAGAAAAATATATATTCTTTTAGTACTTGATCTTGAATTTTATTCTATTCCAAATAGATTGAGATTTTTTTCTAATTTATCTGCTTTTGGTTGATCTATATGAGTGTATTTAGTAATACTGATAATACATGTTCAGGAGTAATATCTGAACTTGTTCATTCATTCTACATTAACAACCACAGTGTGCTGGTTTCTACCTACAAAGGTTATCTTTCCACAGACTCTTGTTTCATTTCATTTCATTTCTTTCAAATTACTGCATAACCTCTCTTTGGAATCTCAGTACTCAAATAATCTGAGAGAAAAATAATGTCTCCAAACTAATTCCTATATTTTTATAATAAATCCATTCCTTCAGCTAAAATTGATTGAGTTGCTTGCTTTCCCTGCCTCTGTGTCATTGCCTGTCATGAACATCTCTCTGCCATCTCATCCACCTGTGGCAAGCTTTGCACTTAACCACACTTCTCTTTTCTCAAGCAGATTTTCCTGTATCAGTCCCACTAAAATTGTTTCCCTTTCAAATGTATCTATTGTCAAATATTCTCCTTATCTTTCCCACTGGATTTTAAGATTACAGTAACTATTTATTATTCATTATAGATTATAGTAGTCAACAGAGAATTACATATCCTAATCATATTTAATAAATGTTTGATTTTAAATTAAGGCTGAATCTCCACATCCATAAAACAGAGATTTTCCTGGCTTGAGTCTACCATTCAAAATAGACTGAAAACATGGAGCACCAAGGTTAAGGCTGGGAAGTGCTTGACCATTTTTATAACCATCTTTTTTTAAATTGCCATAATTTCAAAAAGAGACTGAAGTATTTCAGCATAAATCATGTGAGATTTTTTTCTTCTGTTGAATTTTAGCTTTGCCAGAACTCTATTTCCAGCTTCTAGACTTTGACACATTAATAATAATGCCAAAGCGATATCTCCAGAACAGCATTGCTCTCCTCTGCCCTTCTTGGCAGTGCTGTTTGAGCTATGTGAGAATCAGCAATGTTCTTACTCTTATGTTTTTCTATTTGCTGTGGGAAGAATTGGCACCTAGGGCTATGTCTACATTATTTATACCACTTTGATAGATTAAATCTTAACTGCACCATGGAGCTTTTAAAGACATGTCTGTAAACGTTTAAGGATTACACAGGTGTTCATCCTGACTGCAAACAAAGACTCCTTTTTGTGGTTGGAAAATAAAATTAAAACATTACAGTAACCTGCAAGCCATGATTTCTGCTTAAAACAGATCCTTGACTGGACATGTCAGATCGATTTGTTACTCTTGACACATTTTTGGAGTGCAACAAAGTAGCCTACATCAATAGAAGCAGTTCTCTGATGCTATACTTCTAAAATTAATCTCTCTGATGGTGACCTTTCATAAAGGACCTGTAATTTTAGTATTCTACCAACATGACAATATCCTAAAGGAATTTTATCCTTAAAGATCCCATCCCCAAAATATCCTTACAGCTATTTCATTTTTTTGTACACTGCTATGAACTTTATGTTGCAATTTTGATGTGCTACCAAGATCAAGAGCTTTATTTTTGGAAGGTATTATTCACAGGACTCTTGAGGATTTGTTTTTTTTAATACCTGGAGAATCTAATTCTATCCTCTGAAATTCAGGACTTTTTAAAGCTCCTTTTCAAGATGATGGCAATTTCATAAGTTTTCACGGGAAATAAGCATAATTATCTTTGATTTTGTGAAGAAAACATATCCCTGGGTGTCTGAGGTATATGTTACTGCACGTTATTTACTAACTCAACATTATGGGAACTCTGAGATAAGTAATTGAAACATTTAGCAGAACACAGAATATTATGGTGAGAAAGTATGAGAATTGTAATCATGTCCTTAAAAGATAATTGAATTCCCATTTTATGCAGCTCTTTGTCATCATTTCTAAGTACAAACACAGTTATTTGTTGTGTCCAATATTTCATTTTCCTTTGCTTTTCTTCAGATCCTCCTACTGTTCTTTTTACATTTTGATATATATTTTTACTATTACTATGTAGATGTCCTGCCCTGGAACATAAGGAGTTGAGATCTATATTATAAACAGAAAATAGAAAAAAGACACACCTAAAGGGAAAAAATGTTTTGAAGTATTTGTCAATGGTTATTTTTTTAATAAAATTTATTGGTACAGTTTTGGAACATGTTATGATCACATCCCTCACTGAGAATTTTAAGAATTTTGTTTCCAGTTTTTCTTTCTTTTCTCATATTTTTTTATTTTCCTTCTTTCCTTTCCCCTTCCTCCCCCACTTCTCCTTTGAACCATTTCTACCACTTCCACGTCATGTATTATATATGTTGGTCTTCATTGATAATTTCAGTTTCTCACACCAGAGAGGCAATTCAGTACTTACACATGCATCTCCTATTTATTTCACTTAAGGCTATGCCCTCAATAGCATCCATTTAGCTATTAATGTCTCTAATTTGTCGTTTTTTATGACTGAAGTGTATTCCATTTTATTTTTTAAAAACCTGACATCTTTATCCAGTTACCAGTTGATGGGTATTTGTGTTGTTTCCAAGACTTAATTATTACAGACTGTTCTGCTATCTACATGAATCCACATATATCACTTTGGTATGATCCTTTTAATTATTTTAAGATGACACTAGGGTTAATTCATATTACTTTATTTAACAAGAGTCATACTTAAGCTTTCTAGGTCATGAAATAAAAGCTGTTTAATGCAACAAGTATTATTTCCCTCTATATCATTGGTGATCACAAGTTCAACTACTCTAACATCCAAGAGAATAGTCCAAATTTAGCTAAAGATCTCCTAATTCCCATTCTGACTGCAATATCCTATCTAGGATACCGTGTATTTTGTCTCAGATCAAGAGACTTCAAAAACATAGTCTAATTAGTTTTCATCTACTATTCTATTTTTCGTAAGTTTAGAAATTAAATTATTGAAAACTAGCTATGTTGTCAGGAGCATTGACCAATAACATGTGGTTATTTATATTTAAAATAATACCTTTTACAAGAATATTAAAATTTTAGATCCTCAATTGAATGAGGTGCATATCAAATGATCAAAGGCCGCAAATGCCTAACAGCTACTGGCCAGCTCAGACATGGAAAATCTTTGCTATTACAAAAAACAAAAACAAAACTGGAAATTAAAGCTGAAAACAAAGCAATATACCTCCAAACTTCTTTTTGTCTAAGAATAGGTCACCCTGCGTGTTGCATGATATGTGTGTGGATGCAGCTAACTAAAAGGAAATTAGTAGCCTCAAGTGAAAGTAGCTGAAAGAAGATGAACAGAGCCTAGAAAAATAAAAATAAATTAAATTTACAGAGAAAGACAGCAACAAATCAGAATTAATTAATAAGAACAAAATAATGGTGCAATAGAGAAAATAAAAATTGTTCTTTGAAAAATTAATAAACATTAGCAAACATACTGAGCTCAGGGCCAGCCTGAACTACAAAGTGAGACCCTGTCTCAAAAAAAAGAAAGATTCAAAATAAAAGATAAAAATAGGTGACATAACAGAATATTAAAAAGAGGCTATAGTACTCTAAATTCAATTCATGATAATGCATTGGACACTTAACTGGAATAAAAGAAGAGTTATAAGTGACATTTTCCAGATAATTTATAATGGAAACATGGACTATAGATTAAATTAGTTATTTCAAGTTAAAATATTAGGATTTTTTCTGATTTTTGATAATTATACTGCAATAAGAGAGAAAGGAACTTTGGGGAAAAGGAAATATATTTCCAACTCATAATTAGGAAGATATTTGTACATGCATACATGTGCATATGTGTATTGTATACAAATAAAGTGCTACAACAAATGTAGGAAATAGATAGTTTTAAAATTTAGATAATGGGCATAAAAGTAGTACTCTGAATTCTCTCAATTGTCCTGCACAACTGAAGTTATATAAGATTTGAAGTTACAAAATACAGAGTAAAAAGTACAAGATTTTATAATTTACAGATAATTTACAGATTTAATTTAATTAATTATAGATTTAATATAATTAATACAGATAATAATTTACAGATTTCTGTGCTTGAGGAAATAATCTTTCTGAGAAGTTTTAAAAGGCTGGAAAATTGATCGTTCAGGGATAGAATTCTGGTCTTGTGCAAGGAGGCCATCCCATGTTAACAAACTGAGAAAATGATAGGTAGCATGCTGGTTTATTAATTGAACAACAAAAATGATACTGCTAAGTGGGATGTGAGAGTTGCATGCATTTAGATGTTACATTTTTCATCTTGGCAGAAGTAGATGAATAACCACGCAATTATGTGAGGACAGCGTTGTAAGCAAGGGTTCAGACGTGCTGAGTTGTTTGATGTATCAGATGCTTAATGTTGAGGTACTAAACATCTAATGTTTCTTCCACAAATAGTCTTACCAACCACGTATTTCTGAAATCTTTTCTTCCCTACAGTGTGCTATATAAATTACGCTGGATTTTACAAATTGACAGTGTCAAGAGGGACTTGGTTACTTCCAGTCTTCAGAGTGTATATATTCTAGGCTTATGTCCAGCCTGAAAATCAGAATTTATTTCAATGATTTCTAAGAAAGGCCTTTTATTGCTAAACAGAATTAGAAAAAAAAAATCAAAGGCAAAGCTGGAAATGATAACTTTTTGGCATTTTCACTGAATATAAAATGCTAGTTGACTTTCCATCCTTTCACACTTTAAAATTTTGTCTTTTGTTTTCAATGATATCCTTAAATGTTTTATTTATTTTTTAAGTATTTAAATTTCAATTGTTTGTAGCCTATAGAGTGAAAAAACGAATTTTAAAACTGGACTTTGTGACCTCTGACGTTTAACTACTAATTTTTATATAGATTTTTTTTTGTAGAGTAGCCAAGATTCTCTTTGTATGTGATTGTTTTCCAAAATGAAGGCAATTCATTTCTTGCTTTCCAATTTCTGTACTTATTCTCTCTCCTTTCTCTTCTCTTGCTTTCTGTTTCATTTTTGCCCTACTTAAGGCAAAGGTGGACAAATTATCCTTAAAAGGCAGGATAGGAAATATTTTAAGGAAACTAGTTATATATTCTCAGTTTGAGATAATGTGTTTCTGTACTGCTACAAGAGCAGTTATAAACAATACCTAAGCCTTAATCAATAGTTAAACTTTTATTTCTGATACAATTTTTTTTTTTGTTTACTAAAATGGGTGGCTGGTCTACAAGTAGATTGCAATGACCCCTAACCAAGAACTTCTGTTTTACTGTGTTTTGCTTTCCCTTGCTCTTTTATGCTACTATGATGGTAAACTACATCAATACATCTTCAGTGCTTGGTCCAACTTTTCATTACTGGAATGAATCCCAGTTGGTTATGATTTATCCTTGTGCTATGTTGCCAGATTTGATCACTTAATAGTTATTTTTGCATCTAATCTAAATTCATAAAAATACCGAACTCTAATTTTCTTTTATTGTAATGTCTTTCACTAGATGTGGTATCTGGTTGAGGAAGTCTACATGAATTGAGCTTCTACCTTCCTATCCACTTCTATTTTCTGAAAGACTGAAATTAATAGTATTATTTCTACCTTAAACTTCTGACAAATTTCGTCTAAGACTGAAATTTTGGGGGTGGGGAGTATTTCAAATTACAGATCTAAATGCATTACTGACCATAAACCTATCCATTTAAAAAGATTATTTTCTTGAATTGGTTTTGCCCTTTTTGGTTACTTTGGTATTTTTAAAATTTAAATTAAATATTTAAAATTTAGTTTCACTTACTATATTTTGCTTATTCTTGCTTACAAAACTTAACAAATTTATTTTGATTTTTCAATTGCTACTTTTACTTTTTAAGAAATGCTTCCCTGGCCGGGCGTGGTGGCTCACACCTATAATCCCAGCACTCGGGAGGCAGAGGCAGGAGGATTGCTGAGTTCAAGGCTTGCCTGGGCACCATAGTGAGCTCAGGGCCAGCCTGAACTACAAAGCAAGACCCTGTCTCCAAAAAAAAAAAAAAAAAAAAAAATGCTTCCCTGTAGTGAGTTTTACCTTTTAAGTTTCCTTATTTTGTGAAAGTAATTTTCACATTTTCAACTGATGGGTCAATCTAATATATTCCTGATAAAGTTTTAAGAATTCTTTGAGTTTGTGTAGAGTACCTTTCCTCAGTTGTAATTGGCTTCACATTGTTAGTACACTGTAGACTATCTCAGTTGTTCAATAAGGACCCTCCATTCTGCTTGATGGAAACTCCCAGCTCTGAGGACACCCTAGGAATTGATCTACTTATATCTCCTTGATAATTGGTTTTTGTCAGACTTCATCAATTTTCACCCTGTACACACATTTATCATTCAGCAACACATTAAGGATAACACTCTTTGTACTTCAGCAACTCTCCCCCCCCCCCCGGGTGTCTTCCTCTTTGCTACTCTGTCCTAAAAATTCTACCTGCTTTACCACAACTATACCACCAAATTTTGGCCTCTCTTCTAACCTCTCCTTATGTTATAATTTACCAGGTAACTCCCCAAAGGAAGCCAGGGATTTTATAGAATTCACCTCATCTGTTCTCCCTTTGTTAGGGTTCACAGTTTCACCATCCATTGTCTGATATCAGAAGGCATTTGTTTTCTTTCTAGTCCACTTTTCTCATGATTGTAGGACAGCACAAATAAGAATCCCATCATGTCAGAAGTAAAAAGAAAGAAAGAAAGAAAGAAAAGAAAGAAAGAAAGAAAGAAAGAAAGAAAGAAAGAAAGAAAGAAAGAAAGAAAGAAAGAAAGAAAGAAAGAAAGAAAGAAAGAAAGAAAGAAAGAAAGAAAGAAAAGAAAAACTCCACAAATTTCAATACGGGTGATCATGCTAATGCTAGACTAACCATTATCTTCCCAATTCCAAGCAAAGTATACCTCTTTTCTAAATTAATCAGTGATATCTAGATGTCACCAATTATTCAGTTAAGTCTTCTCAACATTTAAGACACTTTTCCTCGCTAGCACTTACAGTTGATAAACTTGATTTTCCTGGCTGATCATTTCTTATGGTATCTTTCAAACCTACTCATTTCCTCTCCCACTCCCACTTTAAATATTCTCACGTTGGTCACCTGCCAAGATCTCCTAACTGTTGCTTTTGACTCGCATCCCTTTCTTTTTACACAAATCACAAGTAACTTCAAACTTACTATAACTTCAAATATCACTTTCATCGCAGCACAAGCATATTTAGTCTGATCAACAATCTGGAGTGCCTTTGTGACCTACTACATCAAATATTACCTGATGCACCCTTCATAAAATATACAGCAAGACTAGTAGTTACTGAGTCATTCACTCATCTGATGATTCAGATATACCCAGTACTTTATTGCATATGAGAGATTCCAAAGTAATATAAGAAACCCTAATAAATAATACCAAATAATGATACTATAGGAATCAAAAAAGACTCAAGGTGAATCAAACCACTATATACTGAACATTCAGTGAAATCTCCATAGTTTTGATAGCTATGCTTAAGCTTCACTTATAAATAGCAGTGAGGTAGACATTTTAGGCAGAGCAAATGTCATGAGAAAGGGGCACAGAAGGGCTGTGGATATGATATAAATGAGGTCTGTAGTTTATAGTCCTAAGAACTTAATGTAAGAGACAGAGAGTGACAAGTGTTCTAGCCATAGTGTAGGCAGGTGTAAGTTGAAGGTAGGAATTGTTTATCACATTTTAGAACTTTGATTTTAACAGTTATTGAAGGATTTTAACCAGAAATGATATGCTTAGTTTCTTGTTCTATGTAGCCTCACTGTGCATATTTCATTAAAATAAATTTGAGTAGAACAGAGATTGAAACTCTGAGGAGTGATAGTCTATTTAACCTTACGTAGTCATTTACAGGCCAAGGTGTGAAGGAGTAACTAAAACATCATAGTTTCCTCACTTTTCTAAATTCAGTGGCAACTAAGTAGATAATTGTGTCATTTAGGTAAAATAGAACATAAAAGAAAGGGCTACTTCAGACTAGTATATTCGTAAATCTGAGATATTCATGGGACAGCTGTTGAAATATAATACAAGTCCTTGGCCAGGGATATTGAGTACACTAATAAAGGCTTGAGCTGTGCAAAGCAGTAACCATGTGACAATACATGGAGAGAAAGAAGAGTGTCAGCATTTAGAGCTCAGGCATGAGCCCAGATGCACAGGGGTTTCAACTGAAATAAAAGTCACTTCAGGCGAGAGATTTAGATCGGTGGTTCCAGCGCCTGCCTAGCAAGCTCAAATTCCTGAGTTCCAGCGATCCCCAGTAACCACAAACAATGCCACGTGTGGTGACTCATGCCCACCAGCAATCAGTACCACATAGCACAGTGCCAGCCGTGGTGGTTTACACATGTAATCCCAGCACTTGGGAGGCAGAGGCAGGAGGATTTTTGAGTTCGAGGTTTGTCTGGGCTACACAGTGAGCTCAGGGCTAGCCTAAACTACAGAGACCCTGTCTCAAAAAAAAAAAAAAAAAGTCATTTGGCTAAAATGTCATGGCTTGAAGTATCATTCATATTTTTTTTTTTTTTTTTTTTGCTTTTTGGAGACAGGGTCTCGCTTTGTAGTTCAGGCTGGCCCTGAGCTCACTATGGTGCCCAGGCAAGCCGCTGCGAACTCAGCAATCCTCCTGTCTCTGCCTCCCGAGTGCTGGGATTACAGGCGTGAGCCACCATGCCCAGCATTATATGTGGTAACCGGGAATTGAACTCAGGTCCTTACGCTTGCGAGGCAGGCGCCGGAACCACTGAGCTAACCCTCTGGCCCCTATCATTCATATTTTTACTCTATTCTCCTGATAGAAGGGATATATAATACATATTTAATTAATAATGAAGACTCCATTCTGGCTTTATCCCATGATGTAAATAGCTTATCTACAGAAAATCTTGCACAGGGTCTCGCTTTGTAGTTCAGGCTGGCTCTGAGCTCACTATGTAATTCAGGCAAGCCTCGAACTCAGCAATCCTCCTGTCTCTAGCTCCCGAGTCTACAACTATATTTTTAAAGTTCCTCTAATATGAAGAAATCTTTAACTCATTAATTTATTCTTCTTTTAGATCGATTTCTATATCTCCTTTGTTTTGTGATAGTATATTCTTTTAAAATTGATTTTATCAGTACATTTTTACGTACATTCTAATCACATTCAATATTAAGAATTTGTACCTGTACATGACATATCTTGATTTTCATTTTTTCCCATTTCCCTGCCCTCCCTACAATTCCTGCTCCCTATATACATAAACCTTGTTTCCTTTTTCTTTATTACTATCAAGTTTCTTTGTACCTCTGTCAAAATTTTGGAGTGCATACGTGTATCTTCGCAAGAGCATTAGCTCTTCAGTTAGATTTTTTTAAAAACCTTTGTATTCCTAGTTGTTTTCCATAAAATAAAGGTTAAGAAAACATTGTTGTTGGAAAGAAAATTTGTGAAGATGATATTCTACAACATGACGTTATTTACCTTGTTTGGCAAATTCAAAATCACTATTATATTGAATTACATAGAGGCAGTGTCTCTGAAATTTACAGAAAATTGTGCTAAAAGAGAGCTCTTTTAATTCAATAATTTGAAGCTTATTTCTAGAGCTTTCTAGCTTCTTTTGCAGAAATATATAGGATGGACACTTTAAAAAGAAATGTGGGCTTAGAGTTTAAAATGGAGACATTTCTATTGCATTAATTTCTGCTCTATTCCTTATAATTTCCTTCCTTGTATGAGCCTTAGATTTACCTTGTTCCTCTTTTTCTAGTATTTTGAAGTTCAGCATTATGTTATTTATTTGAGCTCCCCCTGTTTTCCTAGAATGTGCATTCACTGCTAAGAATTTTACAAATATACTAAAATGAGTGCAATTAAATGATCTTCAAGGCATAACTCCAGAATTCACTTCTGAGTACAAGCTTTCTACTCTAGAAGAACATTTTTTTATATTTTCTTAAAAACTAAATTAACTTTTTAAAAAGTACAACATATATCTGAATTTTATCTCTTTAGTAAACCCTTTAATATTGGCCTATGGGCTCATAAGTGATGTGTATTATTTTTTTTTTCTTTTTTGGAGACAGGGTCTTGCTTTGTAGTTCAGGCTGGCCCTGAGCTCACTATGGTGCCCAGGCAAGCCGCCACGAACTCAGCAATCCTCCCGTCTCTGCCTCCCGAGTGCTGGGATTACAGGCGTGAGCCACCACGCCCAGCATTATATGTGGTAACCGGGGATCGAACTCAGGTCCTTACGCTTGCGAGGCAGGC
>PVIC010030335.1:0-22002 GCA_004025085.1 Thryonomys swinderianus
CAGCAATCCTCCTGTCTCTGCCTCCCAAGTGCTGGGATTATAGGCATGAGCCACCACGCCCGGCGCCAATGATTATTTTGAGGAAATAGGTTGATAGATGGAAGTAAGGAATCTGGAGGTTGAGTCCTTCAAAACTACTGGTAACTACAATTCCTTGGAAATTATTTGTATGACCAGAGGACATGAATTCCTTGGTTTTCCTACTGTTGAGACATTGAATTTAAAAGAAAGAAAGAAAGAAAGAGAAAGAAAGAAAGAAAGAAAGAAAGAAAGAAAGAAAGAAAGAAAGAAAGAAAGAAAGAAAGAAAGAAAGAAAGAAAGAAAGAAAGAAAGAAAGAAAGAAAGAGAAAGAAAGAAAGATAGATTCCATTTCGTGTACCTAAGTTAGGGAGGGGGCTGAAGGGAAGATGGCCGGGGGAGGAGGGGCCACTTCCTGCAGCTGAAGAGGAAGTGAGGCACTCACGGCTTCTCAGACACCAGCTGCACAACCGTCTGTCGGAGGAGATGAGAGCATCTCTCCCGAGGGGGCTGCCATAAGGGAGAGATGGGCTGGTCCCTCAGAGGCTGCCAGTCCAAGGTTTAATGGCTGCTCTGTGCGCACCAGTGTGTGTGTCTGGATAAAGGTGCTTCTGTACTTAAAATGAGTTTGCCACATGCCTCTGGGCTTCTCCTGCTCAGGTGCGGGTGTCCTGCAGGACACTTCCTATTCGCTTCACCTGAAAAAGGAGCAGGCTGAAGACGGCAAAGGGAATACAGAGTTGTTAGACGAGATTAGAGCGTAATTTAAATGGGATAGAAGAGTTGCCTTGTGGACAAGTCTGGAGAACCATGTTTGGGCCTCGGCGGTGGGTGAAAACTAGACCTTACAAGCAACGTGACAGGTACACTGAGAGTCACTGACACAGTGAGCATTTTCTGTCTGTTTTCTGGGACAAAGAGGATGAGGCCTCCAATAAAAGTTTCTCAAAGATGTCTACCCTTGGGCTGGAGATTTAGCTCAGTGGTTCCAGCGCCTGCCTCGCAAGCACAAGGCCCTGAGTTCGATCCCCAGTAAGCACATACAGTGCTGGGCGTGGTGACTCACGCCCACCAGCCATCAGTACCACATACTACAGTGCCAGGCATGGTGGCTCACGCCTGTCATCCCAGCACTCAGGAGACAGAGGCAGGAGGATTGCTGAGTTCGAGGCTTGCCTGGGCTACATAGTGAGCTCAGGGCCAGCCTGCACTACAAAGCGAGACCTTGTCTCAAAAAAAAAAAAAAAAAAAGAAGATAATGCCTACCCATGGGGGCACATTTCCTCCTGCCTTACAGCAGACTCTCGGACACTCAGGACCAGGTAGGGACACAAGAAGTACACCGGGCCAGCTGGCATCTCCTTGGCATGGAGTTGCAGAACAAACACAACAAAAGCCCACTAAATTCTTAAAGAAACTCTCCATCCAAATAAACACACCAACAATCTGCGACTCTTTAAATTCCAAAGCAAAGAACAGTCAGCAGGAAACAGGCTGCTGCATCTGTGTGGTGAGAGAAGGATAGGGCTGCTGGGCCCCGTCAGCTGTGGTCTTAAAAGGATTTAAGGCAGGGAAAGGCCTCTGCAGAAGCAGAGGGGCCAGCTGGCCGGCCTGGGCACTGTGACGTGCTGGGTAGTGAGAACTCCACTTCCTAAGTGGGAACTGCTGTTAAAATGACCTACTTTTTCCCCAGATCTATACTGTACATGTGTGCACTTTTGAATCTTTATTTAAATTTTTATTTTGAAACAGGATCTCGCTGACTTGCCTGTGGTGACCTGGAACTCTCTATCCTTGTGTTCAGCCTCTTGAGTAGCTGGGATTACAGCCATGCACCGTGGTGTCTGGCTTCATGTGCTTGTAATTTATAGGCCACTGTACTCTTGGTCTCGGACTTCTACACTCCAGGACTGTGAGAATAAATTTCTGTTGTTTAAGCCACCCAATCTGTAGTACTCAGTCATGGCAGCACTGCAGGCTAATATTGATGATTCAGTGGAGAAAGAGAAATAGTCTAGCTCTTGATGACATTTCTGAGCTACTAAATAAGCCCTCTTCTTAGGCTTCTTCTGCAAAGAAACAAACAAACCAAAGCCTCTGGTTTAAGGCACTATCAAGGACATTGTGTTAATTCATCTAGCAAGTTCTGGTAAGTAAATGCTTTTACAACGATCTTGAATAACAAACAGAATCTTGATGGATCCAGGTAGGAGGAAATACATGAACAAAATCCCAGTACAAAGCAGGCAGCGAAGTCCAGGTCACATTCAGTGAATGAGGTAGACCAGAAAGCTGGTACAGAGGTTTTAGAAGAGGAAGTGAATTAAGAGCGTGTCATTTGGATGCAGGCTGCGGAGGGTATTTAATGATGTTCTGAAGCTCCTCCTTTGGCAGCAGGCAACACTGGCCACTTTACAGAAGCGAACGCAGTGATCACTGATAGCTGGATATGAGAAGTAGGACTAAGCGCTGTGGGCTGAAAGGTGGAAGGCCTGAGGCAGAAAGATTTACTAGGGCCTGCAATGATATCATAGCATCTGAGCTTTCACTATGCTTGTGGAGCAGGAAATGGAAAAAGAAGGGTCAGTGGGAAACACCGAAGAAGTGGATGGCGGCCCGGAAGGGGAGGGCGTAAAGTCCCCCCAACACTTCCAGCCGGAGCGAGGAGGGAATGATCATCTGCAGGTTTCAGGATCACGAGGAGGGTGAACAATTCTGACTTCCGCATTCCTAGCCCTTGAAGATCTGATTTAACTGATTTTAATCTCTGGAGAGACAGGGAGGGGCAGGTAGGGCACAGAGCTGAGGGTCGCACCTGCTGTTAGACGGACCATGCCAGTACAGTGCACACTTCCAGGTCTTCATTCATCCAACAGTCATATCTGCGCGTCTACCCTACACCAAGCACTGCAGCAGCACAGAGATGCTGAAGCCCTGAAGACCTACAGCATCTATCTGTCCACAGAGCATTTACGTTTAGCAAGCAATTGGTGCATCAAGTGTTCTAAATCTACTTGCCTGAGGTTTTTGTTTTTATCAAAACAGAAAATTATGAAAAACGTGAACAGACATTGTGGGGTGAATCTTGGTTAAAAAAAAAAACCAAATTCTTTTCTGTTTGAGAGTAAAAGAGGAGTCTTATAAGAAAAGATAAATTGAGGAAGAGGAAGACAAAAAAAAGATTATGATACATTGCCATATCAGCTTACAATAATTTATATTTGTTAACCAATGAATTAAAAAAATAGCAACTAATGGATTGTAATATGAATGCTTGCCAGGAAAAAACATATTCAATAATTAATTCATGCCTTCCCATTCTTTGTGGCCTTTTTCAGGTTCACTCAGCTTCGGGGAGACGCACGACACTGAAGCACAACGTTTCAGGTTTTCCAACTAAGACGTATTTAGAAATAGAGGTAGTGCCTGGACATTCCAATAGTCATTTACTAGAGTCAGAGCAAAAGTGCTTTACCTTTTAAACTGTACCTAGTACTCACTCCTTCTGGTTGCTAAAAAGAAACGCACTGTGGTCCTTTCGCAGCTCTTTACTAATGCTACGCGGTGCAGGCGCAGGGCGAAGAGAAATTCTGCAGGAACCTCTCTTCAGGGTGAAGGGTTGGGACAGGGATGGGGAAAGGGCTACAGTGGGTACGTAGGAGAAGCTCGATGCCACTTAACGGTGAACATTGAAAGGTTTTCAGATAATACACACAGTTCTATAATGCATAAATTTCAAACTCCACCCCAAACAGGAGAATATTTTAAAATGTTACGGCACAGAGGCCTGTGGCCCAGCTACAGGATTGTTAAGTTTGAGGTCAACCGGGGAAACTCAGATCTCAGGTCAAAAACAACAAACCAAACCCAAAACAAAACAAAATAGCAAAGCAAACAAAGCCTAAAACCGCAAAACTAAAAACAAAAAAAAACCCTTTACTCAAATAGCTGCTGCACAATTAACACTGGCATATGATTTTGTCTTCTGAGAGGCGGGTACAGATTAAACCTCATTTATTAACAGCAGCTACCAATTTCCCTCAAGGAAGAAGGCAAATACCCAACAAAATGACCCAAATACAGGAGCACTCACTCGTGGTGATGCGAGTCTGGGGAGAAGTGGACCATCCGCTTGTTACTGACCGGGCCTGCGGCGGGCGCCTGAAGGAAATGAAAACAGAAAACAATCGTGGACTGGTTCTCAGAAACACAGGGGCAGGGGAGGGTCTCTGGGCGAGGACATCACTCGAAAACAAGGACGCTGCATTCATCTTAAGTCCAAGACAAAACTACGCCGACCAAAAGTGCAAGGCAACTGCTGGCGGGGATGTATGTGGCTTGTGGGCACAGTCACTGCACTGGGATCGAATCACTGAGGCCACAGCGTCAGGGTGAACATTTTTAAGAAACAGTCCAGTGGTTCTTATTTCCAAATAGCACACATATATAGTTTTGCAGGAGAATCAGGCTGTATTTGAGAGATCCTGGTTGAGTAGATGATATTCCCATGAAACAATGTACTGTAGTTAAGAAATTTCAAGGTCTATGAGAACTCAGATCAAGGAGACACAAATAACCTTTGCATGGATACTCCACTCACTTCGTATGTTTATGTACACAGAATGAAATCCAGTTTCACCAGAGAGAACCCTATCTTCCTCCCTCATTTCTAATAAAATTAGAAACCCGACAGAAGACTTCAAACAGTTTCGTGATACTACACATTACTGTTATTTTTTGTTTTTTGCTTTTTGGAACAGGGTCTCGCTTTGTAGTTCAGGCTGGCCCTGAGCTCACTATGGTGCCCAGGCAAGCCGCCGCGAACTCAGCAACCCTCCTGTCTCTGCCTCCCGAGTGCTGGGATGACAGGCATGAGCCACCACGTCCGGCAACATTCCTGTCATTTTTAAAGACTCTCACAACATTCCCATCTTACAGAGAGGTTCTCCAGGGGGACAACAGTGCTGTGCCCCACGAGTCCACCGTGCCAGACGCCAGGGCACAGACTCACAGCCATGGCCTTCGCGTTGTGCTTGGGTAAAGCAGAAAGGACCGCTCTGGAACGGCACTGGCAAGCCCTTTCCACAGAGCAGAAGGACAAAAAGGCAGCGAGGTGCCTCGAAGAGAAACGTTTCCCCACACTGGTTTCCTCCGGCGTGCTCTGGGCGGCCAGGCTGCCGGCACACACTCGGGAACGCGAGGAGCGCGGAGCCGGCACAGCCCGGCACGCGGGCCCTTGCCGGCTCCGCGGTGAACGCGCGGCTCTCCGGGACCGCGTCCTGCATTCATCCGCGCCTGCGGTCTCCATGCTCTTCCAGCGGGTATCCTGGGAACGCAGTAATCCATTTTCTACACCGCGGCTGTGAGAAAAGCCGACTGAGCCTATGTCATGCTTTGTTAGAGGTTCATGATCACATTATCTCATGGTGGACCTGACACTTTTATTCAGTTTACAGTATGCTCTATGTACAGGCAACTTATTTCCTTTGCCGGGGCTGCTGACAACCTTTTCCACACTATATTAATCTTGTTTACTGACTTTATCTCGGTACAAATATCAGAAAACTGAACTTTTTATCTCAGAGAAAAAATAAACAACGTGTTGACAGAAGCAGAAGCTATTTTCAGGACTAAAATTGCTTGTTTACTTGAAGCTATACTTATGGAAAAATGTTTAAGTCTTGCTTGGGGTTCAAGTACATAATCTAAAATCTAATAAATGTAGAAATTTCATACACGCTCATGTGATAAATAGTGTGATGAAAACAATGCAACTGAATACAGAATTTATACCTAATTTATACCATAATACAAATGTAAGCTTTCAATCTAGTCAGAAATAATCACACCGTGTATTTCTCAGAAATTGTACCTATGTCTAAGAAAACTATACACTAAATTCAATTGCGGCGAATAACTCACAACAGATTTACGGTATGAAGTGTAACTATGCAAATGGTTTTACATGTTTACCTAGTATTGGACTTTAAAAAATAGAAGAGCATATCCACTGTCCTTTCACGATGATTTTTGTTTTACTTTTGAAGGAATACAAAGACAGGCATACTCAGATTAGAATTTTTTAAAATTAGATAAAGCAACATCAGTATCTAGCCATGATGATTTCTGCAGGGTCGCTGTCCCTGGTCCACCTCAAGAGGAAGATATTATTTTAGTGGGAACCAGCTTTGCTCAGAAGCTCAGAACATCTTAGAGAATTCAGTTTGTGACTACTGCTTCCTGTAGTTGGAGTTGACTTTAAATTCTGAAAGAAGTGTGTAACATGATTATTAGTAGAAATCTCCAAGTTATTATCGAACATAATAGAAAACTATCAAAACAATCATTATAAAAATTTATTATTATTTCATCCTTTGTTTTAGGTAGATAACAATATTTATAAGTAAAACGAAGTAGGGATTTAGCTCAGTGGCACCGCGCCTGCCTGGCATGCACAAGGTCCTGAGTTTGATCTTCAGTACCAAAAAACCCCCCAAAACAACAACAATAACAATAAACCCAAACAAAAACAAACCCCCCAAAACAAGAAGTAGTTTACAGCATTATGTGAAGGTGATCATATCTCTCTGTCTTTCCTTTCCCCTTCTTCTCCTCCTCTTCACTTCTCCTTCTCCTCCTCTTCCTTCTTTTTCTTTTCTTTTCTTTTCTTTTCTTTTCTTTTCTTTTCTTTTCTTTTCTTTTCTTTTCTTTTCTTTTCTTTTCTTTTCTTTTCTTTTCTTTTCTTTTCTTTTCAGTACTGGAGATTGAATCCAAGGCTTCTGGTATGCTGGGCTAGTGTTCTGCTATTCTTTTGATTTTGAGACTGAGTTTAGTTATGTGTCCTAGGCTGGCCTTGAACTCATGATCCTTGTGCCACAACCTCCTTAGTAGGTGGGCATGAAGGCATTCACGTACCCAGCTTGAAGTAGTAATTTTTAGTGAACAATTATGCATACTTGTCTTAGTTTTCAAAATATAGAAGTTTTGGTAATTCCAGACATGTTTAAGAAATCACAAATTTTAAAGTCATATCATTTTAAATACCCAATAAAACATTAACCATCAAGTTTATCAATGTGAAAGAGAATTTCTTCTAAGATCAGATAAAAAACAGCTAATGTGTTCTTCATGAGGAACAGCATTTCTACAGTCTAATTCTTGTTACTGTTAAACCGTTAGGGAAAATCACTTATGTTATTAGCCAATATTCTGTGATAAGGACCTTCAAATCCTATTACATGCCTGAAGTTTTATGATTCATTTGCTAAATACTACAACATCAATAATGACTATATTCCTAAATACAGAAGATAAATTTCTTTTTATTACCTATGCTTATTCCATCCTAAGTCAAAGACAGAAAGAAATAGATGGTTTCAAGATAACATAATTTTTTTTTTTTTTTGAGACAGGTTCTCGCTTTGTAGTTCAGGCTGGCCCTGAGCTCACTATGTAGCCCAGGCAAGTCTCGAACTCAGCAATCCTCTTGTCTCCGCCTCCCGAATGCTGGGATGACAGGCGTGAGCCACCATGCCCGGCCAAGATAGCATAATTTTTAAGTCATAATGGTAAAAGATCACACTGGTTTCAGTCTTCCGGATTGTTCATAGTCAAGTTACAGAAATGCAGTGGTCAGAGGTGAAATTTAATAACAGTTGTATAAATTCCACTGCTAATCTATAGGGCCAATCCACGCCGATATGTTGGAAATTCAGCCAAGTGATATCAACGCAAACTATTATTTCAACCTGTAGAACTATTTAAAAAATTTCTTACTCATTTAATCATTGCTAAAATATCAATTTCAGATTCCACAAAAGATAAACAGAACAGCTGGTTCTGCATGTCGTTTTCATTTTCTCATCACCAAACCCACTGCAGCTCACACAGCTGCAGAGCCGAACAAATCCCTTCCCCCAACAGGTACACAGCCAGACTGCAGTCTCGGAAGAGGAGGTGTTCCTGACAGGAGATGAAGACCGCCTCCTTCCCTCAGGGACGAAGACTTGCAGATCGGCCATGTTGCACATCTCGGCAAAACCATGGTCTCTTCTTTCCCTGAGCACAGCCATCCCCTTCGACTTTGTTTACCGGCCACTACGTTTCACTTGCCTTTCCGAACGCTCTTCCGCTACAGTGCCCAACTGACAGACACGCAGCCTGGCAGGCTGCTGTTCAGAACCAGGCTTCTCCATCTTGCAGGGACTAGGCCATCCAGTCAGTCAGACCTCCGGGGTGCAGGGGGGGCGCGGCCTTAGCCTCCTCCCGGCTCGTCAGGGCCGGAACTTGCGGCTTCTCTCAGCACAGTACTCATCTGGCCCCTCTGAAGGAAGAAAGCGGCCTAAGGCTGAGTGGGCCCTGCACGCAGGCTTTGTGTGCGTTTGTTCAACAAATCTGTCAGTCAGATAGGCCTGACAGAGATTGAGGAAAACAGTTCAAGAAAAGCCAGTTTAAAAAATACGACTTTAAACCCTGGGGATAGGAAGAAAGGGCCAGAGGCCAAAGTAGTTGATAGTAGATGTTAGTGTTAAAATCTGTCTTCAGTAAAAAGCAAAGAGGATAATAACATGCTAAATTTTGTTTAGTAATAAATTTTCAGTTATTGAAATGAACGTGCTAGTGTTTATCTTTTAGCCTCTGACATTGAATCAAGGGAGATTTTTCCAAGAACATTCCCAAGAAGGGTACTTGAGTTCTGCACACAGGTGTGCTGAAAGTAGTTATGAGATCACTGAAGGAATGAATAAGATATTTCACTTGTCATCTATCTCATAATATTACAGAATGGTCACCACTCACAAAAGCCACAATCTATTCAGGGAGAGAAAACAGATTTGAGAAGAATAACACTATTTGCATAAAGCGAATAGCATTTATAAGATTAAAAGGAAACAAAGTAGTTCTTTGATTTAGTAGGAAGAAGGACGGAAAAAAATCACCTCCCTAAGAAGGGACTATGTAATTTATCTCTTCCTGCTCCAATCTACCTTACCAACTTGCCAAATTTAACTTTCTAAATTGCTACTTTTCACACGTCAACTTTCTCATTTCAGAGAAACCCACTGACAGTAAAATGGAAACTAATGAGAAATATGTTGGACCTCTCTCCGAGGGGCTCCTGCTCACGTGCTCGCAGGACCTGGCACCTTACGCAGCCCCTGATCTCTCTTTGTTCTCCCGTGGCCTACCTGACATAATGCAGCACATATTTACCTTGACCTGTTGTGCATAGAAAATTAGGCCTCAGTTCGCCATATAATCAAGAGTACGCAGGTTCCCTTCAGTGGGTTAGTTACCTTATTATGCTGAACTAATCTGGTGAGGTCATGACAAAATATTCTGCTGCAGAATTCGTTGCTCTAGAATAATATGCAAGTTATTTGGTTGTTTTCTTTCTTAAAAATAACCATATCAGTAAATATTTCAAGTAAAAATTCATACTTTAATTTCATTTTCTAGATTTCCGTGGAAGTAACATGTGTATTTATAGATGAGACCTGCCTCAAGAAACCTCTGAATAGACCCGTCCTGAACACAGGGTGTGTGCCAGGGTTGCAGGAGACTCGCCCAACAGCCTGTCCTCCTGCAGCAGACGTGCAGGACAGAAGAAGGTGCACTTCTCAGAACATCTGAATTACACCAAGTTTCATCAACTGTGGTACTAAACCTCTCTATATATGTACTACTCCGTCTTCCAACTAAGAAAGCGCCTTAACACCTGAGATTTCATAAAACCTAAAGATGGTACTGGAAGGACATCAGAGTCTCGTCACTAATTTGACTTTCAAAACTGGCAGTATCCACAAATATCCACTCTGCTCTTCTCAACGGGGCTCACAGCGGTGCAACTTTTAAGGAAAAACTGTTCTTAGCAGCTGAGTCGCCTCTACGGTCTACAGCTACCATGTTGTCTGAACGAACACCACACGCACACGGTCGGGAGAATAACACTGTGGGTGACGGCTCTGGTCAGAGTTAAGTGTTCCACACTATTGTGTTTTTTCTAGTTTTTAATCCTTCTCGGAAGGACGTAAGCATAAACAAAACAACAAAGAGGCTGATGACGGTACCAAGACATTATATAGCTGTTAGTTTTCATATCAATGACAAGGACATCCTCTACAGGTCATGCCTGCTTATAAGATGTTTTTGCAAACAAGATGGTGAGTCACAGATGAAGAAATGAACGTGGACGGAGAGAAGGCCCCCTAGACTCCAGGGGTATCAACAGAGCTAGATGTGAACCTACAATGTCCTGCCCCTCATTTGGTCATCCGTCTTCCCCAGGAAGCCAAGGCACAGAAGCAGGTGTTCCTGTGTTTAGGGGTTCACCAGTGGAGACGGTGGCCAGTTATAGACTGTAATCTTGGGAAATCTTTATCCTAGAATGATCCCTCCGGGGCTTTCTGGTCACTGTCTGTACCTTCCAGGGAGCAGATGGTCTATCATAAACCCAAGGCGAGAGTGTCTGTTCCGGCTCCTCTAACAAATCGCTCCTCTACCACTGTGTGATATTTAAAAACTCAAATCAGAGAGAAACACACACTCTGTGGTGAGAATATGGGAAAGAACATGTTAAAAATTAGAGTTAGGACTACTTTTATCTTTTAAAAGTAGCTATCAATCTAAATGTGTGATTACGTCTTTAAACAAGATGGTACTTTTTCAAGCCCCTACAAAAAACCATGGGAAAGAACCACAGAGAAGCCCCAGGTCCCCTTCCGGTTACGGATCAGTCTTCTGAGCAGGACTCCGGTCGCAGGAAGACACTCACCGCACGGCTGCCAGCACCATACACAGACTGAATGAAGACACAGACTTCATGTAACTTTGAAGTAATCTGAGTACATTTCCAAGAAACAGACACATTTATTTTCCTAAGAATCATCGGAATGACAATTACACTATACTGAGAGAAGCTTAGAAATGTATACATACATACATATATACACACACACACATACATACATACATGTATATGTGGACACACATGTATATATGACATGGGCAATGGCTACATTTTCAAAGTAAAGGTAAACAACGTTAAGTATTTTGAATTCTTATTGTAGACACTTTTATTCTCAGTTGAAATAAAATTAACACTGATAGAGGGCCGGAGGGTTAGCTCAGTGGTTCCGGCGCCTGCCTCGCAAGCGTAAGGACCTGAGTTCGATCCCCGGTTACCACATATAATGCTGGGCGTGGTGGCTCACGCCTGTGATCCCAGCACTCGGGAGGCAGAGACGGGAGGATTGCTGAGTTCGCGGCGGCTTGCCTGTGCACCATAGTGAGCTCAGGGCCAGCCTGAACTACAAAAAAAGCAAGACCCTGTCTCCAAAAAGCAAAAAAAAAAAAAAAAATTAACACTGATAGAGAAATTAGAAATACTGGCCTTTCAGAGTATTGATACTTCTAATTATTAAGTGGCTCAAGACTCATTTTTTGGTATAGACTCCTAATGAATGATTTAAATGCTTTAATAGAAAAGACTGATCACTCTATAATTAAACAGTAAGTATAGGAACAACTTTATTCATACTTTTCACAGCAGCGGTTTTTGAAGAAGCCGGAACCCTCGAGCTCAGGGGCATGTGTGGCGGCGATGGGGACGGAGCTGCCCAGGGCTGTCCAGTTTTAGCAGCAAGCCGTGAGTGGCCTCTACTGGCTAACGGAAGGCTTCCCGAGCCCTCACTCAGGAGGCTTCCGGAAAGTGAGTGCACATCACTGTACGTAAAACGCACTGTGCGTGATGCCTCCTCTATAACGTAAGTAGCTGCCAACACGATACACAACGTACAGAAGATTAAGGTATGAAGAACTGGATAACTTCGTCTTGCAGCCTTACGCTTAAATGATACCGAGAAACGACACATCTTCTAAAATGTCTAATTTATATGGCAGGATAGCTTAAATGGGAATTTTCCCATTCAATTTGGAGCAAAGAAATTCACATCTACTTTTAAAAAGAAGTGCTTTGGGGGATTAATTTTATACCCACACAAATCTCAAAATTGGCTGTATATTTAAGTTTGACAAACTTTTTGGGGGGATACAAAGAGAGAATTAAAAATCTTGGAAATAATTTGAGATTTCTAAAAGGTATTGATACTTTGTCATAGTTTGTGAAAATACTACGCTAGAAACATAATAATGCATATAAATTTTTAAAGATTTCTGTATTATTGCTATTATGTTTTAGACAAAGTAACTTTATATTCAAAACTTAAAAGCAGCCATTAAGAAAGTAAAAATTTGCTATTATTAAGGACTGTCAATTCAGTATCAATAATGGTGAAAATATTTCAACTTTCCCTCAGCGTGCTCATTCAGACACACATATTAGAGCTTTAATTATGTTCAGCAGCTTTCTGTTAATAAAAGCCTCCTGTATGCAATTATAATTTTTATGTATGCATTTAAATGTACAATTATATATAACTCACTTCATCCCTCATGCTATTTATCCACTTAAAATGTATCCAGTTAAAAACTATCAACTATGCCCAATGATGTCAAAAGGTGGCAACATTTATTTTAAAAACTTACAGCTCTCATGTATAACAATATTCCAGTGTATTTCAACCCTCATTTCAGAATTCAGTCCCATTATCTCGCCTGCTCAAAACCGTTCACAGGGTTATCTAGCTGCCGGATGAGATAACCCCCCTCTCCCCAGACACCGCTGGAGTATGACACCTGACCCACAGGAAGCCCCGATGATTAGCCTGAAATGCATAGCATGGGCTGCGGCCCCTGCAAGGAATTTGTTTGTAAGAATCTTTTTATCTCTCTGGAAATATAAAACACTTTAACAGTAATTTTCAACTATTTTAAGGAATTTCAGTGAGTAGAAATTATATGTCTTGAAGCCTTCTCTTCCAGGCTCCGCAATTTCACTAAAGAGAAAAAAAAAATCCATGTAGATAGAAAATAAAACCCAGAAAAATGTTTTCTTGGTGTTCAGCTTATGTGGAGTCTATTGTATACAGGATAGAAGTAAAAAACCCAAAAGTGATCTGCAGCCGTTTTCATTTCTAAGGAGAATCCCAACATAATGCAGGACTTGGGACGCAGTATACAATTGTTATTCATATTTTTACTTTTGTAGAAAAGCTCAGAAGCCGACATAGCGGTGAAGATAATGAGAGTCCACCAACACATGTGAGGTCTCATTAAAGTAGCTCTTTGGGAAAAAATTCTATATACCCATTATACATTTGATGTAACAATTCAAACAGACTACAAAGATGTACGTGCTTAGTTATAAATTAAATTATTCTGATACTCAGAATCATGTGATCAACATTTCAATAGCTAAAACTATTTTTTTGTCACATTACTTGATGATGTATCAGAAATGCAGGAGCAGCACATTCATCTTTTAGGATTACATATAATTTCCATTATTTTTCAAATCATTTTGCTGTTAGTTGATTTCCTGCTACTGTAAATGACCGATGTTTTCACATGGGAAGTGAAGAGACAGCAAGGGAAAAATCACAACTGGTTTTGATGCCCAAGAAATTTTTTCTAAGGATCACCAGGGTACACTGATAGTAATTCAGTAGGAGAATGTGGACGGGCTCCACATTTTAAAATCACTAACAAATATGGCTTATTTTTAGCAAATAAAACACAAAATAATTACATTCTACAGGCTATTTCACTCAAGCAAACATGGAAAACCGCATTGTTCATGACAATAAACATTCTCCTAACTTATTTAGAAAGTACGCAGCTCTGAATTGAAAGGGGAGAAAAGAAAGGCTAGAAATGCAAATGTATGCAAAGTATTCTTTAAGATAAAACAAGTGACTGAGTTAATTAAAAAGGAAGGAAGCAGTGGTCAAGTTATAGCAGTGTAAGTATGATTGCAGCATATTACATACTCGGTGGTGACAAAAAACCAGAATACTGTATTAACTTGCAACTTTAACGTCCTATGGTTAATATTTATTTCAAATAAATAATCACATAGTCAGAGGTTCATATTTTAGATGCATATTAGCTCTATCTTTAATAACAATAAAGCCAGTTGTACCTATAAATTCTGTCATCATCTTTTAAAACCACATCACTGAGCAGACCGAGCCCCCCCCTTAACTGGCAGGACATACTGGTCGTCTGCGCTGGCCTTCTGCTAGGGAGCAGAGAGGCTTCTACAAAACGGCAGATTATGTTACAAATCTAAGATTGATGAAACCAACAAAGACCTGACAAAGATTTGGCAAACTATTAGTCATAACTGCAAGAGGAGTTTAAAAAGAAAGGTCATGAAAGCCCCAATCTGTTCTGTTTTCTTCTTTTGGAGCTGAAGGAATGCACGCTGACCGAGAATGCTGGGCAGGACCTACGGTAATAAAGGTGCAGGTTGTGGACAGACTCAAAGGGTTTACATATTAGAAATGAAAAAATGAGCCCAGCTAGAAATAAAGGAAATAAAATTTAGGTCAATAGGATGAAGTTTTAAAAAAAATCTAGTAATAGGGCCGGAGATTTAGCTCAGTGGTTTCGGCACCTGCCTCACAAGCCCAAAGCCCCGAGTTCGATCCCGGTGACCACATACAATGCTGGGGGTGGAGACTCACGCCCACCAGCCATCAATACCACATACCACAGTGCCCAGCGTGGTGGCTCACGCCTGTCATCCCAGCACTGAGGAGGCAGAGGCAGGAGGATTGCTGAGTTTGAGGCTTGCCTGGGCTACATAGTGAGCTGAGGACCAGCCTGAACTACAAAGTGAGACCCTGTCTCAAAACAAAAAAAAACCCCCAAAACTAGTAATATTATTTATCTTGCAAAATAATCTGTGTTCAAGTCTTTAAAAATTACCACAGATTATCCTGACTGTTGAGATAAGTCACCGAATCCAAGCAAGTGAGAGTCGTAGCGCGGAGGCAGTATTTCCACGCCTCCAGTCAGCACAGCCGCGCCTCCGCCGGGCCTGGCCCCTCCGCACAGAGTGGGACAGCAGAGCAAAGCCCCCGCCCCCCTGCCGGGCGCTGTGGAGCAGCTCGGGCTCTGGGTGGAGGCCCCAGGGCTGGGCAGGCCCTTGTGCAACAGGGCACAGGGGCGAAAACACCATGTTCATGGAAGGAGGGAGCCCAGACAGGGAGCCTGAGGGCACACAGCCGCTCCCCCAGGCCTGGGTGTGCCACACAGGGTCCCTTAGCATCCCCACCTAGTGAGCGGAGCGGGGCACAGGCAGCCCTGTTCCCACAGAGACCCGCAGGCTTCGGGCATGAGTGCGGGCGTTGACTGCCCAGAAGGCTGTGCTGGACCTCAGACCCGCACAAACGCAAAGAGGGCTTCTCCTCCTGCCAGGAAAACAGGCAGGAGGCTCTGTGACTCACAGTGTGTAGCATGTGTTTTCGGGGTACAGCTCACAAAGCCAGCTGCGGCAGAGTCCTATGGTTTGTGCTAAGTTTAGAGGCCAAAGGGTTCCAAGGCCTAGTAGAAAACCTTGCTGTCCAGTACGGCAATCACAATGGGACACACGAGAGGAGGTGTGAGCAAAAATACTGTTGCTGTTTGAATTTTAAAAATTATTCCGGTAAAACATAACATGGTCACTAATTTCCTTCAGAACACTCTCGCTTGCTTTGAACTCACTTAACCCGTGGATCTCGACACTTTCCAAAGCGGCTCTGAATCCTCTTCCATGAACACTTCCGGTTGTGCTGTCTCTGCCGCCTCCACGTCCTGAGGGGACTCGGAGTGTTTACCCTTTGTGGTCCCTCTGGCTTTGGGGAAGGGCCGGAAGTCGGGTGGTGCTAGACCTGGGGCAGAGGGTGCGGTGGAGACACTCACGTTTTTATGAGCTTGTTTTCTGCTAGACGGCACTTGGTGCATTCACCGCATTTCTGACCACGTTATAAAGGCACTTGCAGAAGAGAATGTCCACAGCTGCTTCAAAAGTGGCAAGAACGATGGGAGAGCTGTGGTCAAAGTGTGTGCGCGCGCGTGCGTGCGTGTGTGTGTGTGTGTGTGTGTGTGTGTGGACTGCGAGGAGGATTAATGGCAAAGTGCCTTCACGTAATAAACTACAAAGATTTAAATATTCATCATACAGTGTGATCACACCAGTAGCACCATCACATTTAATACAATAAACTGGAATTCACAGATTTCTTCACTCTTCCTGCAGTGTGAGATGGTTCTGCAAAGCACAGTCGCACTGAGGTGAACAGTGTGGGTGGGGAGCTGGGCGGGCCTCTGCGCTTCGGCTCTCAGGAGCCTCGGTTTCCCCGTCTGTCAAATGCGCGTGATGATAGCCCCTATTTTATGAGAATCACATGTGATAATCTGGCAAGCAGCTTAATTTGTGGCTAGCAACTATCAGCACTTGCATGGTTTCATAGTCTAATGCAAGCTACAATCTCAACAGTAAGATGATGCAATAATTATTAAGTGAAAACAGGCAAGACTAAGGGGCTTTCTGAGTGGGCCGGTGAGCCAGGGCGGGTGGGTGTGCCCGGAGCAAGGGCCAGCCAGGGACGCGCCTCAGAGGCGCTGCTACCCGCCGTCACTCCTGCTGGCTTTGAACTCACTAATTCGTGGATAAGTGTTCCTTAGAACAGCCTTCCTTAGGTTTGATAAAAATCAAACGAATAACTTTCTCAAGAGTTGATTAGATATCCAGATATACATTTATTTTATAAAACACTGCTTTTTCAAGGACAGTCGTTTTATAAATTAAATATAAAAACCTTGGTTTCCCAGTCCGAAGCACAAAACATGATTCAGTAATTTCCACAGCGATACTGTTAGTGACCATACAGGTTGACAATTCTGATGCTTTCCAATTAACGTAAAGGTCAAGAATTTAAATAAAATACAGCATCTTATCTCTCATAATGGTATCTAAATTGAGTGTTTTATAGTCGATTTGCTTTTCTTGGCTGATTGGACGGGTCTGAAAGAATCTAAACTTGCAGATGCTGAACATGTACTACGGGAAGTAACAAAGGGAACGGACCTCCCCCCACCCCCTGATTCAAACTCTAGGTCTTTCTCTTTCTGATACTGTACTAAAGAATAATAAAAAAATTTCAAAGAATCATCTGATAACACACAGAAGTAATTCCCCTCTCCACTTTGAATTCCGATACTTGTATTTTTCTTATACCAGTCAACAAAATTACATGTGAATCTGTCTCATCTACATTATGTGTCATGTATTCAAAGCAGAGGTTCTGTTTAATTTTCTGACTGCCCCTAAGATTTAGTTCATCAAGATTTGCCTAGGAAAACAGACACTGTATTAGTCAAAAGCACAACAACTGTTCACGCAAACTAATCAGCCTTCTGAGATAGCATAAAACAGGCATAAATCTCAGGTGCTTCCCGAACAGGTTAAATACGACAGTTTTCCAAAAGTCTGGAAATACTGTCTTAGAAGCCATGACGCCATCCGTATAATTAAAACCATTCTAAAACATTCTAATATCAATTTCATAAAATTAAACAGGATGCAAATATAATCTATTAGGAAGTATGCAGATTACGAGCTGAGTAAATGAATGTAATTAACCGGGTGTTCTGCATAAAGAGTAGTTCATAACATTTTAATGTATAGGAAAGGGAACAGATATTATTAGTTTTAATAAACTCCTAGGACACATTTACATGAGCTGGCCAGAAGTAAGGGAAAAAAGAATACCAGAAACGAGAGAAAACAGGCTGCCGAGTAATCCTCCGAAGCGGGGCTGCTGAGATGAGGCGCTCCAGGACGGGCACAGACCGTGGGAGGGCGGCGCGCGGCCGCGGGTCCCCGGGAGAAGCTGCTCAGGAAGCGCAGCAGCACCGAGGGGCCAGGCAGACAAGAGCCTGGGCGGCGCCGACGCTTGCTGGGCCTGTTCCGCAGCCCGCCGCGAGCTCCCGGGACGCGGCCCACCCTGCGGGCTCGCGAACGATGAGACGAGACGTCGGCCGCGGCTGGTCCGTGCCGCACGGTGGCCACGTCTCCGCCCCGACCTCGGGGGGCTGAGCGCTCCAGCAGACCCGCAACCCGAGGGCTCCGAAGAGCTTTTGCCTACGTGGATCACAGCCACTGAGCTCTAGAGTACTGGAAATGACAACTGTTAATTTTCAAACCGAAAAACACACAAACGCTCGCTTCCTGGAGTCTGAAACACATCCCCGTCCACCTGTGCGAGACAGGAGGCTGCGAGACAACTATTAACCCAACACGGGCGGCGGGCGGCTCCTCCCGCGGGCCCCTCTGGTCTCCGGGAGCCACTCGGAGAGGCCCCCTGGCGGGCCCGGCGGCCGCAGCCTGGCCTGAGAGCTTGCGGAAGCGCAGACGATCAGGCCTGCTCCGCACCCACGGGCCCGGGGCCGGGAGCTCGGCCGCCCTGCTCAACCGTCCGTGCGGAGGCTTGAGGACCACTGCTCTGAGCCTCCCTGCAGACGGGGCACAGGGACGAGGGAGAAGGCCACGCAGAGGACTAAGACATGCTGCAAACATATGCGAAAACGGGATTCATTCACATAAATCAAGGACGGAAAAAGACAGCGGAAGGTACCAACTACCCTGCGGCAAGGCGAGCCAACCGGAAGGGCACGCCCTTCGGAGAAGTTTCCAGGCAGAAAGGTATTTACGAGGCAAAAGTAGAAGCCCTGACACTGCACAGACCTGGGGGGCCCAGGCCCAAGTGTCGGTTGTCAGGGGTGAACGACAGCAAAGGCTGGCGTTGAAGGGCTGCTCAGCGTGGGCTTGTGGGCACTGCTGAGAATAAACAGTTCACAGGTGCCAACCAAGGCGGCACATGCAGGAACAGAAAAGCTACTTTTTATTGAATCTCGGTGTCACTTCTCACAATGATTCTCTTAAAGAAAATCCTAACTCCACACAACTCCTCACACTTTGTTTAGCAGTACAGAAAAACAAAAGAGCTTGGTGTTGATGCTTATTAAAATTTGAGTGCCTCATTTTACATACCGGTTCCCTTTTTTGGACTCTTCATTATACCTTACATAGTTCCTAGAATATTAGTAGATCCTTGTATCTATAATGCCATAATGAAGGTCTGTGGAGCCTGTAGCAGTCTGTATATGTTCTAATCACTATACTTAAAGCATTTATTGCCTTGCCTTTGCCTTAGTTGTGTAATTATCTAACCTTCTCACAGCCTATAAGCATTTATGAAGGAGAAATTATTCTCATTAAACTCTCTCACACATCACTCAGTGTTTGGCACATAAAAGAAAAGAAATATTTATTTCTTAAGTAGGATTTATCTGGACATCTATGCTGAAAGTCCATGAAGATCTTGTACCTATTTGAAATCACATGTGTGATGAAATAATGTGTGCATGTTTTCAGTTGTTGAGTAGGGACACAGTATTTGTGCATACCTCTTTTATATGAAGATGAGAATAATGCATACTTAGTTGGGAAAAGCAATGTGCTTAAAATTATATTACCCAGAGAAATATTGCAATGGGTATAAGATCACAAAATCTTATAGATATTGCAGTTAATTGCTCTCTCCCCAAAAAACAAAAAGTGAAGTTCTCTATCCCCCACTCTCTGAATACAGGACTGACCATAAAAACATTTCAACAAACATCATCCACAAGTCAAAATCCTAGATGCAATCGAGTTATTAGTAACGATCAGCATTTTTACAAATGGCTCCTCTTACCATTGACAAAGGCCTTTCGGTCCAGTTACCTTAAAATTTGAAACAAAGCTGTGTTTCATATTAAAAAATGAAATCCTTTTTCTTTTTCTTTCCTTAATTTATTTGAGATGGAATCGCATTCTCTATGTTGCCCAGACTGCTCTTGACTCCTGGATTCAAACGATCTCTGGCTTCTGCCTCCTGAGTGTGAGCATTACGCAGGCACAGCTTGAAATTGTGTTTCAAGCTCTTTCTTCCATCTATTAAACTGTGTATAGTCTAGATGACTAGAGATAATAAAGGTTTCCAACTGGTACCCTCTGTGTCCGCCACCAGCTGGATTAAACGGAAGTTAACTGCTCTCTTTAAATGTGGACCCTTTCGCTGTCTGCACTTCTCCAAGGGTGACCGGATATCACTTGAGCACACAGTTAGATGGAACCCGGCTTACTGCAACAGCAGCCGTAAGGCGCTACCTCCACTCAGCTCCGGCCGCCGCAGATGTCCGGCTTGGTTACAGAGCTCAGCTTAGCCCGAGGGCTGGAGGTCAGTGCGGATTTTGGAGTCATGCCATCTTGTCCAAACCCATCCTTTCCCACTCTTTAGTTAGTCATTTCCCTTTGCTTTACTTCCCATGCCTTACGTAGAGTCAGTAACAGTCAAATCTGCCTCACTAGGATATAAAGTACCTGGAAAAATGCCTCACACATAGTAAGGACTGAACACATGCTAGTGATCAGAAATAGCCTGTCTAGCTTTTATGTTCCCAGTCGCTTTACCAACAGACTTGACATTCCACTTCCAGATTAGATGTCACCTCAAGGGTAAGTGTTGCCAGCCACAGCCGAGTGGGGACCTGCTGGTGAAGTAACAGCCCACGAAGGAGGGAGCTCTAGCTTCTTGCTCGGGCCCATACATACGACCGTTAAAGGTAAAGCCGGAAGGAGAAGACTTCCAAATGCTTGCTCTGTACCCAAAACATACCTAGGGTATCTGTTGAGGGAGTCTGGGGGCAACGCAGTGTCCTTGCAGGGACAGAGGAGCAGCTAACAGAGTCCTGCTGACACAGCTCCTTCCTCCACATCCAGGCACGCTTTAAAACTTTATTTCTTTTCTACCTTTCCCCAAATTCCCACACTTCAACTTTAGGCTTTGCACTTTTTTGTTCTTTGCATGATTTAGTGCAAACCCCGCAGAGGTCTCTTTTTGTAAGGCTGAGGATTTGCACCTTCTATACAGCGAAGCTTTAAACTCTCATGTGTATCGTTATGCACGGAAAACTTTCATGAAGACATAGGAAGGTAGGAAAAAAATCAGCCAACATATAATTGTGGAAGTTCGCAATAATAATATGTTAAGGCTAAAACCTGTCAGTGAGGCAAAGCTGTTATGTCTACAGAATTATGATATTTTCTGTTTGAAACATTTTCCAAAGAGCTATCCGCGGCCCTCCACCCTTTCTGTAGCTAGTCGCTAATTTGGAAAGTGGACCAACTGTCCTGGATCCAGCTATCACCTTTGGGCGCATCACACAGACTCGGCACAGCCTCTCTCCGTTCCACAGCTCCCACGACTTCTATGCTTACCACAACCTCCCGCCCTCCCTGGACATGCTGGGGTCACCTCAGACCCCTGCACGGCATCTTGCCTATGCTGTATCTAAGGCAGGCCACATGGGCTTTCTGTAAGGGTCCAAAAGAAGATACGTAGGGAAAGGAGGACGCACCACACACTGGCACAGAGGGGCGCACACCCCAAGTATCCCATAACAACTGCCGCACCAGAAACCGTCATTGTTATACTTCAGTACTTCATTCCAGCCTCTGACTTTCTCTTACAATTTATCCAAACATGCAAGGCCTGATCTGCTGAGGCCTCCTTTCACGCATCCTCCATTTCTATCAGCCTGTATTTTTCCTCTCATTTCTTTGAAATCCAATTGCAATTAGAGTGATGAATACCATGTAATTTTTATCTTAACTGCTTGCTTTCTAGTCATTAGCAAGGTTTTGCCTAGATGGCAACCTCTACAAGTATACTAAGTCCTTAATCAATAACTATATTTTAACAAGACCCAGATGTATGGGCTTTGATAAGTCACTGGACCGCAATTTTTGAATGCTAAAAGATTCAATATTTTCTCTAAAACCCTTCACATCAAAAACATTCTATGACTCTATGCTGAGTTCTAAGATAATTTTCATGTAGATTAAAAACCAAAGAAAAGGAGTCCTTTTGGTTTATCCCTTTTGTCTGAATTTCCCAGCCCTTTGTTCATTGTATTAATAAAGAACTTAACCTACACCATTAGATTAACTGCATGTCTGTTTTGCTAGGTAGCAAATCCCTTCTTCAT